>JAYDZE010303273.1:0-18645 GCA_034509125.1 Monilaria moniliformis | reverse complement strand
ACCGTCACAGATTCCTTTTAATCTCATGATTCACATAATTTCAATATCATGCATATGCAATTCCAAATTATAAATAAGTCACATATCTATTTATATCGAACACTCAATATACTATAAAACATAACAATTTCATCAACACATATCCATATAACGTAATTATTCACGTAATTCAATTATATCACAAGAAATCATAAAATACATACAATTTCAGGAGCTAGGGTTATACGCATATATAAAATTAAAAGCAAGATTTATACATACCTTAATTAGAATATGCAGTCTATCCAAGAACCTAATCCCGCTTCTCAATCTACAACCCTTGATCCTATTAATTATCGATAGAAAGATTTAATAAAAAGAAAATTATATATATATATATATATAACTTTCGCGTAATTATATATATAGATATGTGAATTGTGAGTGTGATAGAAATGTAGTAGTAAATATGCCATTCCCTCTATTTTTCCTACGCTATGTATATATAGAAAATGGGAGTCGGTTACATATACATGGCTTTCATTTGATTAAGCTATGACTAATCTGATGAATTCATTTTTTTTATATAAATTATTATTATAATGTCCACATAATATGTCAATTATGCAAATGACAATAAAATATGCAAATATGCAAAATGATGCATGTTTTGGGATAGGGATGTCACACCCTTACTCCACCTCGGACCCTTCGCCGCCGCTTGTTGAGCAGTGGCTGTCCGGGGGGTGCTTTCTTCACTTCGACACCGATAATATGTCATCAGCCCACTTGTCGACGTGTCAGACCCTCTCCCAAGTGGCAATGTACTTGAACAGCTTGTGGTTTCTGTTGTGGTAGATTTTCATGGGGGATTTCAAAATATCCGCCTTACTTGCGTCACTTGACTATTTTTTCTCCAAGTTATTGTAGAGAGTACAAAACTTGGAGATTTCCAGACTAACTCGGTGGAAATGATACCGAATCTTCTTATACGTGCGCTACGGGGCCTTTCGAGCTTCCAGTGTTGTATGCATAAAAAACTCTCCTACTAAATTTTGGTTTTTTGGTTGTTTCCAATGACTAGATCTTCGCTTGTGTCGACGTACACCTCGAAGATTTGCTTCATTTCTTTTGAGGTGTACATCACTCGAACGTCGCAGGAGAACGACTCATCGGAGATTTGGATGTTGTCCAACCCCCTGCGTGGGAATTTCATGGATGTATGCCCTTTGGGACGTTGACGAGTGGGCGTCGACGGCTGAGCGGAACCTAGAGTTCCGGATCCAAACGACTAACTGTTTATATCGAATGAAAACGTAGCTAGATCGTAGCTTTCATGAAACAACCAATCTCAACATTTGTTTTGATTGTTGTCGCCGAACATGGTAGGTTTCAAATTTTAGTATATAAGTGAAGAAGAAGAAGTTGAAATTGAGAGAAAAAATATGAAAGATGAGAATGAAATGGTATGAAAAATGAAATGGGGAAAAATGGTATTTATAGGAGGGGATAGAAGGGATTGTGATAATTTTAGAAAAAAGGAATAGCCGTGGGTATAACGGATAGTCGGGATTTTTTATTATTAAAAACAGTAAATTAAAAAAATATATCGAAAATAGCAAAAATAGCTTCAAAATTGGCTGAACAATATATTAAGGTGGCAACAAAAAAAACCGGCATCTATGATAATAGATTATTACTATTTATTTACATATCATTATGGTTAATGACCATAATGTATGATGACTATATATTACACAATATATATTATGATCGGATCTTAAAATCGTCATTATATGAACTATATACATTATATATTTTATCATGTTTTATTACAGACATAAATCGTATTGTATTATTAAAATATATTACGACTTAATACCTGTAATATATAGTGGTAAGAAAATTTTCACTATTTTAAATCATTTTTTTTCATTATTAGTCATAAAAAAGGATTTCACTATTTTTCATTTTTCATTTTCATTTTAATGAGGGATAATATTACCATGATGTATTAATATAATAATATTATCCATTCTTAAAATGAAATAGAGCAAAAACAAATGGTAAAATTGTTTTTATAAATAAGAATGGAAAATAAATGAGAAATTTGAATGAAATTTTCTTATATAACCGATTATCTCTTACAAGTGAAGTGAAGGCAATCTATAGTCTAAAGATCTAAAGATGCTTTAAAGAAAAAAGGGTTAAAAAATGTAAATGGGCAAGATTTGTAAAACCAACCACTCCTATTCATTCTTGTACATCAGTAAAGATTCCAACCCTTGATACATCCTCACGTTTCTCCGTTCCCACTTGCGAGGCAATACTTATTAGACCCTTTGTTCCACTTGAACGAACCAGCATTCGGAGTCAACGAGAACTTTCTCTTGGAGTCGCTGCTTCCAGGAGTCCCCAGGAACCTCTCCCTCGGATTACTATACGCTCTCGCTTTGGCTTTGGTCGAGACTGTAGGCGTCATGTAGTTAGGAATGGAGAACGGAGGGCAACTCAGAAGACTATTATCATCTTTCAAAGGAGCATCGTAAGCTGAATTAGTTGCACTTGCTCTTGGTTCTGGGAACTTGGTATAACTCGAGCTGCTTGCAAGAGGACTCCTGCCCGGGGTGGTCTGAAAGTGCTTTGCTCGGACATGGACTGCTGACCTGGACGATCGGGGCGTGACAGACTCGTGATTGTCGAACATGAGATTTCCGAGCATACTGCTACTCGGCTTGAACTCTGAAACGGCCCTCGAAGGGGTTAACGAGATGCTCCTTGTTGCAGCTTGACCCTTAGAGCTACCAGCTTGAGGTAGATGACGTTCTAACCAGTTCCACCACCAAGGGAATCCATTGGATCGAACGTCCGAAGAATTTTGAGTTGATTTTGGATTAGATTTCCGGAGCTGTTGTGGCAGATAATAAGAGAAGCAAAACAAGTCAAACATCTAAGAAATCTAATCTTTTTGGATCTTATTCCTAAATCATAATCACCATCTTCAGATTACATGTTTCCAAAAGATTCTTAGAATTTACAGCAAGATTATATGAAGAGTGAAGGGAAAACAATAAGTCCAAAATGACATTTTTCTATGTCTCCACAGGTATATCGAGACAGACAAAAAGGGTGAATCGTTTACCTGGTTAGAGTATGTATAGGCCATTGCTCTCTCTCTCTTAATGACAGCCTCCACTCGTTTCTGCATTCTTGCTTCCACTTCCTCCTTTGTTAGCCTGCTACCATCCCAATCTTCATTTTGGCTGGCTTCAGACTACGCCAACAGCATACACAGTGAGAAGAAATTCAGCAATCAGAGACGATGTCAAACTACGTGTTCAAGATGGTGAACATTCGAAACTGACAATCAGAAGAAAAAATAACGTTGGCGACTTGCAAGAACTGACCAACTGGTTCAAGGTCCATTTGCTCAGGGTACTCTCCGCATCCTTATTATTCTTATAGGTGTGGTGCTGGAGTGCCTGGTTCTCTAACATTTGGATCCTCTGTGACTGGATTTGTGTCTGAACCCTGACCAGGAGCTGCATTTGTTTCATGGCGTTCATTGTCTGTCGTTTTACATTCTGTCCTTTAACCACTACTTGAAGCCTCACTAAGCCCCTCAAAGCTCGGAAACTCCGCCTTGCCTGTCATATTCAAACATGAAATGAGTCAATCACACTGCATGAACAAGTGAGGGACCAAAAAACTTTCTATTAGTAACCTTGTTCATGAGTTAGAATATATTACCAGGTAACCTCTATACGCTGCCTGGATTTTGGTGGCCGAGAGTTGCTGGTGTCTCAAAGTCGGTTCTGGCCTCTGCACATGCCTGATTTCCTTTCTGCTTTGAGTTGCCTTAGGAGCAGCAGCATTGGAAGGAGCAGCCCCCTTGGAAGAAGCAGCCCCGGATGTGAAAGCTGTGGGAGGAGCAGCCTTGGAAGAAACGGCCCCAGTGGAGAATGTCTCTGGAGGAGCAGCCTTTGGATAATCGACCCTTGGAGAAGCAACCCTAGGAGAAGGAGCTCTCGGAGAAGGGGCCCTCGGAGGACTAACTCGCAGAGAAGTAGATTTAGGGGAAGAAGCTTTATGAGAAGCGGCTTTTGGTGAAGCAGGCCGTGGTGAGATTTTCCTCACAGGCAGAGCAGGGGGGGATTTTGGCCATTCAGAAGATGTAGGAGGAGGCCTAATCAGCAGCTGATCAGCTTCCCCTAATATTTTCTCGATGCTGCTTGGCTCTCTGAACAGGTGAATAAACGACTTGGTTTCTCCATGCCTTCCCTTACCCTTCTTTTCCTTGCTGCTGCTCTTCTTGTTAGGTCCCTGAAACAGTATATAATTCGAAGAGCTTCCAACATACGAAAAACATATGCTATTACCAAAATTACATCAATAACTACAGAAAAGAAGTCGAACGATATTGAGAAACCGGGCATTCATCATCTAAAAGCAACAGCACTTTGTTATGGTTAATAGAGTGACTTACATCGGCTCGCTTTTCCTTTGAGTTGTTTGTGAAAACCCTTTTGATTGCTGAAAACCAGCTTCCCTTCTTCCCCATGTTCTCAGCATTACTGTTTCTCCCACAATAACCTGCACCGAGTGTCGACAGTTTAGTCTTTGACATCCAAACCATCTGGCCATTTTCTGCCACGATTTCATAGCATTCTACAGTGAAGCACAACTTGTCATGCATATATGGACTTGCTATTTATCGAAACAACAAATAACATCTCATGGTGAAGTTGATCTGATTATTCGGCACAAAATGGGATATGGTAACGAGCAACAAGTCAGATAGGAAGATCTTCTGCAAAGGTTTGAAGTAACAAGTCTTACATCAACTTCAAGAATTATCCAACTCTTTTCAAGAAAGTTAGACATTAAGGCTCCATTTTCCATTCAAATTATTAAATCAAGATCAGATTCTCAAACCCAACACCCAAATTCAAGGCCACTGCGAATAATAAGTTAACCTGGGCCCTCGCCCAATCACAAAAGTTAAAGCTGATATCTTGGTTTGTGATATAATTGAGTACATACCTAAAAAGTGGATGAGATTCAGTATCACCTATATACCACTTCCATTTTTCCATATATTCATTTATTATTTTTCTTTAATTTCAATTTATATGCTTGAATTTTGTATTTATTATTAAAAATTTATTTACACCAAATTAGGTAACAAACAAAAAGATCCACCCATTGTAGGAGCAGTCTCCAAAGACAATTCATTTCCAAAAAAGAAAGTAAAGCTCACTTCAAGGGTGAGGTGCTGCCAAGAGAACTGAGGAAGAAAAAACAGGAACAAAAATCCAGAAGCAAAAAATAAAAAATCTCGATACGAAAAGAAGCAAAAGGAAAAAAAAAACCAAACCTTTTCCTGTTTTCCATCATTTGCAGGGCAGAAACAGGCCTAATCCCAAGAGATCATATGTACAAACTACGCATGCAATTGAAAAAAGATTCCTAATTTCTCATCGCCGTAACTGCTGCTCCTATCTTCAGAAGCCTTCAACAAAACTGCACCAACTAAAAAAGAGAAGGAAAAAAAAAAGGCCCTCCCCTCTCTCTCTCTCTCTCTCTTTAAACGTACAAGCACATGTGATGTGAGAAGAGCCTAGACAAGTTTTTCCCTCTAGCCCTTTATCCAGCCTCTTTCCCGGTGCGCCACGACATATTTCTTTCCTCCATAGCAGCACCCTTTTTCCCAGTATTGAATCTTTGAAAATTGGCAAACAGCCCACAACTTTTTACCAGTGTGTGTGTGTGTGTGGAACTTTCAACCAGGTTCTTGATTGCAAAAGGTTGCAACTTTATTTTCTAAAACGTTGGGGCTGCCCACCTTTTAGCTCTCTCCTCTCTCTCTCTCTTATATGGATAGTTCCTTCCTTTCTTCAAGGCATCATCATGATTAATAATGATGAGAGACTACACCATTTCAATGTCAGACCACAATTTCACAACGGAAGAAACACCTTAATTCAACCAAAAAAAAAAAGGAAGTACGTTTCCTAGGATTCAATATATTGCCTTAAGTAACACTTGTCTTAGCGAGAGTTTAGAATTTGTGTTTGTGCATTTTGTCCGGATTAATTAGTCACTTTCCCACCAACTTATTTATGTTGGAAGGTAAAAGAGCTAAATGTTTCATTCAAGAGAAAAAGAAGAATTAGTTGAAACCTATGAACTAAATTAATAATCATGCCATGCATAATTGTCTTAAATAAATATTTAATCAGGAAATTAATTTACAATATTTTTTGGTTAAAGAAAAAGAACTAATTACGGATGTATCTAATTAATAATTATTGGATACTTCGTTCTAGAAAAAATGTATACTAGTTTACATCTACAACTTTATACTCTCAACGATTTTTGTTAGGAAATAAGCTTACAATTCCAAATATGTTTGAAATTTTAAAATGATATTTAAATTTCTATTCTATTAAAATTAGTATAAAATATGTTTGAAAATTTAAAATGATATTTAAATTTCTATTCTATTAAAATTAATATAATTCTAACCAACCGAATAGAAGCCTCGGTATAGTAAGATCATCTGCAATGGAGGCGGGAATGCGGCTGTCGGACAAGTCCCGGGGAAAGCCACAGGAGTGGCTGAGTTGCGGAGGGTGCCAAACTGAATTTCTATTATGTTAATTTCGAGTTTTCACCAAACTGAATCCAGCTTTAGATTCGAATGTACCAAAACAAAATATTGTCATTCATTCATGCTAGAGTTTTCAACCATCAATTTAGAATTTAATATATAGTTTGAGTCAAGTCATATTAAACTTACCATTCAGTAGAAAAAATAAAGAAAAATTATAGTTCATGTCCTAAACTATTGGTTATTTAATATAAAATACCACTATGTAATTACATTAGTGCATAAAAACTATCCAAAACTAATAAAAATACCTTGAACTATTAATAATTATAATAAAATATATAAATTATCTAAAATCTAACTTGACTTGAATGGGTCAGCTGGTTGTAATTCAACCAACTTTACTGAATGGGAAGATTATTTAAATTTGAGACAGCAATATCATATCTTAATTCCTAACCATTTGCTCTTTATTTAATCATTAATATTTGGTGTGGCATTGATTTGCATTTTAATTTAATCAATCACCATATTTAGAAGAAACCATCAAAAGGAAAAAAGCGTCGCTCACAACGCTCGCCTTAATTACAGCTACTATACTGCGTGTGTTCTTTTAAGCTAATTGGTAAGTTTGAAAAAAGAAAAGAAAGGAAATAGTAGAATAAAAGAATTAACGGAAAATTTATATCTTTACGCAGTAGAGAAATTAAGCCTTATTAACTCCACTCTCATGGGATAATGGGACAGAGGTGGAGAAAAATACCGTAATATCAATATATCGGACTTATCGTATCGAAAAAATACCGAAAATATCGAAATTTCTGTATACCGTAACCTTCCGGTACGGTATGGGGGAAAAAATACCAAAATACCAAAGTTATCATACCAAAAAAATACCGAAAATATTGAAATTTCTTTATACTGTAAATTTCGGTACGGTATGTTACCGTTCCGGAAGGTTACGGTATGAATGATATACCGAAAATTTCGGTATATACCGTAAAATACGATATATACCGATAAAACGCTAAACAGTATGTGTACATATATATATATATATATTATTAATAAATATTTATAGGTATAAAGGTATTTATAATATTATACATTTCAGTATGAAATAATATTTTGGTATAACGGTATTGTCGTACCGAAATTCGGTATGCCAACTGAAAAATTCGGTAAGGTAATGATATGATATTTACTCATATCGGCATTTTCGATAAGATATACAGTATCGCAGTTTCGGTACCGTATACCATACTGACTCACCCCAAAATGGGGGTGAAAAAGGGAATGGTATTACAATTATTTTATTATTGTAGAAGTATGTGTCTTATTGTATAGTTGTATATCGCGTGTGTTAGAACTGGAAAGAGAGAGTTAGTTGGCTTTGCTTTGGGCCTCTACACAAACTTTAAGTACAATTTCTTCTGCGTCTCTTTTCTTCATTTTCTCTTAATCATATTTTTCTTCTTCTCTCAACAAAGTTGTTGCATGTTTACAAAGTTGTCATATGAATATTTTGAGGCTTAATCACTTACATGCATGAGTAGATCTATAGGTTGCACACACACACTGCACGCACATACCATCAAATTATGCCCATATCCAAATCCAAACAGATTATTGTAATTTATTAACGTTTGGTAACATTTGAATTCAAAACATACCCGATCTCTTTATACAATTACTCGACTCTCTACAAAAATAGGCACTTTCACACTACAACTTTCGGCACATTTTTTCAATCGATCTTTAAAAAACACACAACTACAAAATAGTTAGGTAAAAAAATACACACACACAACCCAAAAACTCCATTCTCATCAAGAAGAGAGTCACAAAAGGCAATTAATTAACTAGTTAATCCTCGTGAGCCAAAACCATTCTACTCAAGGGACTTGGACCAATCCTTGTAATCCTCATCCCACTCCTCTTCCTAATAACGTCCATCTCATTCCTTCGCCTCGTCGCTTCTTCATCAACCACAAATCTCCTCATCAACACATCGTCCATCAATGATTTCCCTCTAAATATCTTCCTCCCTTCCACGCTCACCCTCGCACTCGACGGCGCTCGTATCGATGACATCGACCGCGATCTGGCGTAGCTGAAGCTCGGCCGCCTCGGAGCCTGAAAAACCTCCGTGTAGGAAGACGAGATCGGCGCGCAAAGGCAAATGTGGCTGAACGACGCCGCCGCAGCCCTCGTCGACGTGCATTTCCTCAGCTTTCTCGAGGTGGTTGTCATGTGATGGTTGAGCTCTCTGGTTTTGGAAATGGTCTTCCACAGAGTCATGTTCTTTATGGGGAGCTCGAGTGGTTTTGAGAGGGCTTTCCATAACGTGATTGCCTCTATTGCTCTTTGATACCAACGTCTCCTATGTCGAGCATGATCCACATGATGATGATACAATGTAAATGAAAATATATAGCACGAAATAAATTAACTCGTATTGAAGAATGTCATATTCAAGTCGAATTAATGCATGAATTCTGGTTGATATATGATATATCCAGAGAGAGAGAGAGAGAGGTCTCACCTTGTGTGGGAGTTCTTTGGATCTTGCATGAAGAAAAGGAGATAGGAATTTAGAGAGAGAGATGGAGAAAGTGAGATGGTCATTGGAGGAGAAGATCAATGAATGAATTGATTGAGTGATGAAATTTTAATATTTGCCACTCAAAAATGTAGGCAAATGGCTAAGTTCTTATTTTGATTTTTTTTTTTTTTTAAATTTGATCTGCTTTTCTTTATCACTTTTGTTTTGGCAAAATGATTCCGACTAATGAGTAAGAAAGAGAAAAGAGATAAAGTGAATCTGTGCTTTTCAGTCAATTACCAATTTCTCCTTCAAAAATATTCATATCTTAATTTCTATTATAAAGTCAAATTAAGTTGCAGACAGCAGCAAAAAATGGAAACATGAGATTCATTGACGTCTTTAGTAGAATAAATCAAAATAGTAAAAATAGAAAGTATGATATCTTTAGTGGGATGGAGAGAGTATTATATAAAATGCAGAATGAAAACTTGGTTGGTATGCTTGCATATATAAAAGTACGGATAATTGTCATTTAAATCATAACTTTTCGTTGACTTCTAGTCAATTCCATAACTTTTGAAACTGAAACATAAAATCACAACTTTTGATATTTTCTCAATCATCCCACATATCAAAATTCCAGTCAAATTGGTGGTGACATATCAGCCGGAATTTCTGACGTGGACAAAAAATTCGTTCTTCAAAATGATGTCGTTGAGATAATTGTCGTTTAAATCATAACTTTTCGTTGAATTTCGGCCGACACGTCACCTCCAATTTCACCGAAATTTTGATCTGTAAGATAATTGAGAAAATGTCAAAAGTTGTGATTTTATGTTCCAGTTTCAAAAGTTATGAAATTGACCAAAAGTCAACGAAAAGTCATGATTTAAATTGGATTTATGCCTATAAATTTATAATGTAAAGAGGGAAGTGAAATGTGTGGGGGTAAGCCTGCTACTTGGCTTGTGGCCTCTGACTTGAATCAATCATAGGCATCAACTTTTGCATGCATGCATTCATTCATGTCTCCACATCGCTACCTACCATGTTGATGTAATTATATCATATATATTACGCCTAAATGATGATAAATGTTCGGCTAAATATATAAATTTTTTGTACGCTGTCACCATTTTTTCAAATCTATTCTCTGAAATATATCATCTTTAATCAATTAATATTTACATTGCGTAAATCTATCACAAAACAAATTCTTCTATATTGAAAAGCGAGTAGGATCGTTGAATTTTTTTAATATTTACATTGCGTAAATCTATCACAAAACAAATTTTTCTATATTGAAAGACGAGTAGGATCGTTGAAATTTTTTTGACCATCCAACGTTCGACCCCGAATTTTTTTGTGCAATTCTTTTAATTCACGCCAAATTTGTGATGGTTATACTTGGCTTCAAGTATGATATAAATTTGCGTAGTTTTCACTTATCCGGGTATTAATTAATCAAAGTTGATATTTCGAAATAATTCTAAAAAAAATAATTATTTGCATCAGGGTCCTCTTTTGCCTCCACCTTGAGATCCCTGCTTCGTGAGAGTTCAAGTATATCAACTAAAGCATCCTCTGAAGCCTTCAAAGATTCATAACCTTCAACCAACATTTCCTGCAGTTGTTAGATGTTCCTGTAATTGTGCAATCCAGGCCATTCTGACAAAGCTCTTGAACTGCTCTCTGAACTTTTTGAACATTATCACAAAATTGGCTCTGTCAAAGCTCATCTCCATGGATTGTTTAAGCTGGAACAATGAACTTACTACCCAGCTTGTTCTGTTGTCTCGTCTTCTGTAAATGTCATAAGCACACCTATAATTATGCCTAAATCATCATTCATGACATTGCTGAACAAACTAGCAGTTTGATCTCTCATAGATATCAAAGAGCCTTTGCTCTTCATCAATCCCAAATATTGTGCTTAGAATGATGTAACGCGACAAAACCCACTACAATTCACCAATAATCTCTGCATGAGCACGATCCGTTGACAAAATGATGGAAGCGGTTAGTATCACGAACAATTACTTCCCTCCCTGTGATCTTCGAGACGAGCTTGATGGCGGCATGACAATCGCCACATACACGGAGGTTTTTAACTATCCGAATAACGGAGTTTTCTTCGGTAGCAATAAGGCCAAATGCAAGAGCCAACTTTTCACTGTGACAGCCCAAGAAATGCTCCTTCTCCTCCTCTTCTATATCGAACAGCACATGTTCCGTGCTAGGCACAAAACCAGCTGCTCTTAGCTCTCTAGCCAGCTCGGAGAGTTTACCATATATCCCATCCGACATAGCATGGGACGTGTCTCCAACAAGGAACTCGTGCACAATACTGTCCACCTCTATCCAACTACAGCCACGCACTTTCCGAATCCCTTGCTTGTGCATGACTGCCCTAATACTCTCTGAGTCATCCCATTTCTGATTAGCCGAGTAAATATTTGATAAAAGGACATAGTTACCTGAGTTCCACGGCTCTAATTCAATTAAACGCTCCAATACATGCTCAGCCAATTGAGTATTCTTGTGCAGCCGACATCCAGCCAACAGAGCTCCCCAAACTATGGAGTTGGCATTCATCGGCATACTCAAGATCATATCATGAGCTTCCTTTAATAAACCAGCTCGAGCAAAAAGATCAACCATGCTTCCATAATGCTCTATAGAAGGATCCAAAGAATACAAGTCACTTATTCCATTGAAAAAACGACGCCCATCATCAACAAGACCGGCATGAGCACATCCACAGAGTAGACCGAGAAACGTGTTCCCATCACCCTTCCATCCACATTTCTGAACCACACCAAAACAACTAAACGCTGTTTTGGTATGGCCAGTCATAGCTAGACCAGAAATGACTGCATTGAAAACGACAAGATCCTTGGTTTTCATTCCTTCAAAAACCTCCCAAGCTAGAGCCATTTTACCACATTTTGTGTACATGTCAATCAAGGCAGTCCCCATAACAGGATTGCACAGAAACTCGTTCCTGTCCATCATGCTGCAAGCCCGTTCCCCGAGCTCCAAAGCCCCAAGCCTAGCGCAAGCAGAGAGCACCCCGACAATGACATAGTGATCCGGCCCCAAATTCTCTCTCAGCATCATACGGAATACTTCCAAAGCCTCCTTTGGAAAACCATAGGCCGCGTAACCCTGCACCATAGTGCCCCAAGTAACAATATCTCTCTCGTGCATCACATCAAAGATGGCACGCGCTTTCTCCATATTTCCACACTTCGCATACATATCCACCAACGCAGTATTCACAAACACATTCATCCCGATTCCAATATCCACCACATGTTTATGAATCCACTCTCCAACCACCAAATCTCCTAGCTGACTGCAAGCTGATATTGCTCTAACAAGTGTATAGCTATCCGGCTTCAAACCCGCCTCCAGAGACTCCCTAAACAAGTCAACAGCCTCCTTGAACCTCCCAACACTAGCATACCCGCTCATAACCGCAGCCCACGAAACCACATTCTTTTCAGACATTTCATCGAACACCTTCCGCGCATCACCCAGACGCTCCAATTTTGAATAAAATCCCACTAAGCCAGTATTCACATATGAATCATATTCAAAACCCTCTTTCACAATCAATGAATGAACGTTCATACCAAGTTTAATGTCCATGTTCTTCAAGCAACATTTCAGAACAAAAGTGAATATGAAATTGTTGGCCCATACTCCCTCGCGGTGCATTACGTAAAAGAAATTAATGGCATCGTCAAAATAATCTTTTGAAACAAACCCACGAATCATGGTGTGGTATAAATGGAAATTGGGCTGCGTCTCGCTGAATAACGCTGTGGCGTAGTCGGGGCGGTTGAAATGAAAGGCAGATTTTAGAACCATGTTGAGGGTAAATTGGTCTTGATGAAGGTTGAATCGACAGAGGCGGGCGTGCACATTCTTGAGCTGGATGAAAGACTTCAAGCTTTGAAACAGAGCCGCGTTGATCTCCGGTATCGCCATGAAAGACTCTCAAAATTTCTAGCTTAGTGTTTTACTAAGCTAGAAATAAGACCTTATTATTGACTATTTAATTTCTTTAAAATTAATGAAAGTATTTTTTTTAATCCCAAACTTAGTGATCCAATCCCACCATCTTCGCCGCACTTGATACATGAGATAACAAATTGTGAATCTTACCCTGTTATTTCTGAGATACCAGAATTATCTTATAATATTTTCCGAGAAGCTGTTCTAAAACAAAATAATACAATAGATGTAGTTACTAGACATTATGTCTTACTCACGAGGAGTACTAGGGGAATACCACTTAAAAGATACAGTCCGGAAAAATGTGGAAAGAAAGCAAGATATTCCATAGCTAATTTAATCAACGAGGGCTTGACTGAGATGGCAAAAGCTTTTGCAGTAGCCTTGTATGATGTCTTATTATCAATTTATCATATCATATGATGTACATATACTTCATATTTTCATGATTCTCAAACACGATATGACTCACTATTTACGGATTACAGGACACCATTCAAGTAATCCAACTGAAAATTTTAACATAAATACTTAATTTTATTTCTTTTTTGAGAAAATTGATTCCCACTTTCAGATTGAGCTCACTTTGTATAAGTTTAAATGATAAACCTAAATGAAGAAGTTCAATCCAGCTTGGAAAACTATGGTTTTTTGTTCTCACAATTTTTAAGCATTTTTATTTGAGGAGTGTTAAAATTTATAGTGATCTAATTAAAATGATGGATAATAGTCCAAAATGAAATGTAAGCATAAATAACTATTACATAATCACATAAACTTATGAGAGAGCTTATTCCCACCATTCCCATAAATTTACATCTTAATTCTTACATACACTATCATCATAATCATCATCTCATTCTCAGATCAATAGCTTCTATAACTAAAATGTGATCGTTGTCGTCCATGCAGACAGTTGCCCCGACACTCTGAATCAACTTTGGGTTATGACTGAAGCTTCATCGGATATGGCTCGTTTGGAAGTCGTAGGGCTTGTCTTGATGGGCGCCCAAATATCTGCACCGTTGCTGCTAGCAACTCCAACTGTGAACGAGACAGGCACAACGCATAAGCCTCTCGCACTGAGGCTGGATCCTTCTTCACCCTTCAGAACAAACGCATTAACAAATATCCCATTTTAGGCTGGATCAAGTAATATAATAAGCTCCTATTCTAATGCACATAAATCTGTAATGTGCATTAAGTTCATCTATATAAATATGGAGTACCAAATAATCCTCGAATGTGATGGAAGAAGGAAAAAAAAAGAAGCATACCTGTAATTGTGCTGGCGTACTATACAAGTATGGAGCACTCAGTACCTGAAAAGCACAGGGTATTTAGAACGACAAGGTCACTTGACTTCATGAGACGCAACGTACAATTTTGTAGGCATAATGATGTATTAACACTAACAAATTTCACCCTTTAAATTGATGGAAATTTGGGTTAATTTTATTGATTCCCTAACTTTAGTTTGGGCTGCATTGTATTCTTTGATCATGGCTTGAGCTGTTGATAATAATGTTGGTCATCAACCTAAGCTCCGTTAACTGCCTCATTAACACCTAACGCCTCGTCTCATTCTTTCTGAGAGACCCTTCCATTATTCTCTCGGAAGATCAGCCAACAAGCAAGCTCAGAATAACAGCAATGCCTATCTAAAGGCGACTAATGAAGATATGAGTAAATTGATTTATAGATTGTGAGAAATGGCAAGGGTCCTATTCTTGAGGAGTATCTTGAAACAAGCCCGGATGTTACAAGTGGGAACTTGTTTACATCTTTAACTGAATCATTGAGGTTTTTTTCCATGTGATGAAAGCAAGATTCTACTCATCTTATTAACAAATATGCTTTACAATTACATTTTTTGGCCAATTCTCAGGTGCAACATGAAAATGGGTGATTCATTGATGAAGTCAATGCTCGAAAAGATCAAACTTCAATTCACAGCAACTGATATCTTTGTGATGTATTACTTAATGATTTGCGAAGAAACAAAAAATTGTACCTTAACCTGTTCATGAAGAAACTTTATGTACTCCATTGCTTCTAAGAGGACCGAAGCTGTATCAGTCTGTAGCAAATGTGAGAAGTTAGGCAAGGAAAATTATTTGGAAAACATAAACAGACTGATGGATGAAGCGCAGTATACAATAAATCAATTACTCTTTTTTCCTCACCTCTCACACACAACAAAGGAAATGTTTTGACGAGTTTAGGGTATTCCAGAGGAATGTATTAGGAAGAAAATATACATAAGAGCAGCATGATGTGTGTTTGATTTTATTTCAAGAGAAAAATGAAAAAGAAAACAAATTTTCCAAAAAATATTCATAGGAAGGCTTCCACCTAATATACATCCAAGAAAGTCACGTTGTGTTGAATGATCAGTGGTTATAAATTTCTGAAAATTTCATGCAAAAAACAAAATTTGCTGGTTACTCTGCACCTACCTTCCCATATGGTGAGACAAGCTGTTGAAGAGCAGAAATCTGTTGGCTAATCTTCTCTTTCTTTTCCTGTTCCAAAGATAAGTGGTAAATATGGATGGGAAAAAATGCTCTAAAGTTTGTCAAGAAGTTCAACTCTTTTTGCCCCAAAACAAACTGCAACTATAAAAGATATAATAAACTGCATCAAGCCATTAGTTGCATGTGAACTTGCTAAGCCAGTAATATAACACAGAGGTTTGGCACTTAACCCGATGAAGCAATCAGAAATCAGACTCGTAGGATTACTGGATCGACAAAAGTGACTAACCTTTGAAGAAAGAGATTCATCCGTCTTTAGTCGTTTTGGCATGATATCCATGAAGCTGCTTTGCTCAAGAGAGATAGGGCCTCTTTTATGTTGCAACATCTTCTCCTATACAAGTTCCTCTTAAAAGACAACAGATGGAAAGAAGTGTTAATTCTATGCAAGAGGAAAGCAAAATCCAATTAATACGCAGGCACTTCGGGTACTTGCATGCTAAGAAACAGAGTAATATATCAAATTCAACAACCATTATAAATAGTAAGAGTTCAAGTACAAAACCATCTATATGAAATTCTTAGCTAGACCAAAAGTAATTATTTGCAGAATCATATATTTCTTTATTCTCTACCTAAAAGAAAGATCCTCAATTCGAAGTTAAAGAGTAAATAATCATCAACCATGAAATATGCTCCTAGTAGTTCTATAAATAGGTAGAGAATAAATTATAGCCTCCAAATTTTGGAAACATCTGAGGTCGAATATACAGACAAAGTGTTGCACCGGAATGAAATATGAGACTGATACAATGCAGTAGGTTTGATTCCTATAAAAGAATACATGCATACATTAAAAAAGAATATAGTGTATTGAAATTCACAAGGAAAATACTATTTCGGTCAAAAATTCCTTAGTTAGGCCTAAAACATCCCTTTGTTTAATATGTATGTCCCCTCAAAACAACCAACAGGTCTCTACCAAGATGATTATCAGATAACATAATTTAATGACAACCTCACACACAGACAAGGCTACTATAGAATATCAATTAAACTTCATATTCTAATACAAAGCATACAATATACAACGCGGGATTCTACATCTCCAATCATGATACAATTTAGTATTTTATTTCACCATTGCCTACCAAATTACATGTAACATGATATAAAAATGAAATAGGATTAGGAAAGAGACGATCCTCAGTTGTTATCAGTTCTGCATTTTATCCTTATTTAAAGACATTCATTTATGATTCAACAAACTCAATATCCATCAACCATGGAATCCACACCAGAAGCCAGATTCTCTTGGCTGTTCAACAGCATGCACATTTTCTTGAGTATATGAAGCAGTAGATAGCAACTATCCAACCACCAAACATATATTTTCAAACTCTAATAAACCTTGAGGCTGTTAGTTCTGCTTTCTAACATTAGAAAACTAATAAAATAATGATACCGTCACATCCAGATTTAACATTATTACTGACTCTTTATCTTGCCATAGTGAAATTTTGATTCTCCAAATATACTGTGAGTGCGACCGAAAACAACACAATCGAGTATGTTAGCTCCTGCGGGCCCATGGGCCATGACAACGGACATATATATTTGCATATATAGAATTAAAATGTTGTTTCAATGTGTGAAATTTTGTCGTAAACTAAGGATTTGAAAATGATTAAATAGCAGAGCCATGCATGTTAGGCTTATAAAACTATTATCCCAATAATCTATTATCTAAATATCTTCAAATCAACGAATTCAAACCTGGATTGATCACATTTTTTGTATAGCAAAAATCATGTCAACCTTCTGCATTAGGCTTTAATCACGCTTTAATCACGCAAACTAAGCATCCAGTGAAACAACTAAGCACCAATAAACGCAGGGAAGTTAAGGTTTGATGAGCTATGAATCATGGTTGACACAAAAACCAACATACAGGAGAAAAATACGAAGTTAACAGGAAAAAAGTATTCATGGCGGAATTGTAGGCTAAAAAGGGCTCACCGTAAATGCAATATATGCATCGAATCAGTCAGAAAAAAATCTCATCTTTGAATATTCAAGGATGAACATCAGCTCCAACAAACCAAAAATGGCTACAAAAATTTTAACTTTCGCGGAATCCAGAGCCCCACCTCGAGAATTCCATAACCGAAGCCCTTTTTGCACCTATTACTAATTTTAGCTAACGGCGTAGGGATTTGTTCCAACACATGTACAACCTTTACTTGTGCAGCAGGTGTGGCTGTTCGTTTTCACACGCGGAAATACACGCATACACAAACAAACCCAAAGGAAACGGCTTTTCCTCAAGGGTTGCAACACCAAAGCAGGCTGAAAGTTGTGAAATTAGTGAAGGGGAATAGGATCACGAAAATTGTGGATGTATGAAAGCGGGGGGGGGGGGTGAAGAGAGAGGGGGAGTGAGAGGGGCTGGGAGTTTAAAAGTGTATATATACATTACAAACATAATGTTAATCAATGAAATGAAAAAAAAATAGAGAGAGATGTGGAAAATGGAAAATGGAAATGATTATTTAGTACAGACAGCTAATATACAGCGACGGAAGGGAGGGAGAAAGAGAGAGTAGTTTGAAATGAGGTCACTTCACTTTTACTTTTGGACTATCAATGGATAATGACTGCTATTATCTTTCCCTTTTATTTTTTCTGATTTCATTTGGTTTTTTCAGTCTAATGCTTGGGCTGTGTAACTAGTAAGGCCATCCTTAACTCAACCCCAAAATTCCAGCCCCAAAACAGCCACAACTCAATTATCAGCCGCCACGTCAGCTTTTTATTTTTCAGCCATAACACCACTAACCCAGCCACAAAATTTCAGTTCCAAAACAGCCACAACTCATTTCTTACCATTTTATCATTTTTTTAAAGCTTCAATTTTAATTAGTTTTTTTAATATATGAAACTATTTAAATTGATGTAACAAACCTAAAAAAAAATATGGTCACAAAGGATTAATTAGAAGAATA
>JAYDZE010303162.1:0-18654 GCA_034509125.1 Monilaria moniliformis | reverse complement strand
GGACAAGTATCCCTATATATATATATATATATATATATAGCTTCTTAGTATTCAATTTTTTCTTCTGTAAAAATAATACTACAAGTTCGTCAGCAAAAGGGAATTGTAAATATATATGTGTGTGAATATTGATCCATAAATTTAAAGATACTCAAGTTGATGATGTTGAAGAGGATAGTAATTTTTGAATGATTGAAGCTTTCTTTATAAAGTAAGTCCGATCCTCCGTTGTTGTGAAAATATTTGAAATAGGTTCTAAAAGGGCAATCTGATTGAAACAGTCGAAGGGAGAGTGGAGAGACAGAGGGCATAAAAGCCCAATCTGATTGAAACAGTAAATAATCGCAGCATAGGTATGCGATAGTGTATCTCATGGCAGAAGATAAAACAATGCTGTTTAAGGCGTTTTCTAAGCGGGCCGAGATAAATAATCTCAGCACGCAAGGCCCAAAGTTAAATTTATCTGTGCTACCAAACTGTGCTACCAAACACACATTTTGTGCTGTTGGGCCTAGATAATTAATCTTATCTGGGCCTTATCTTTTGTATCAAACAGCCCCTTATCATTAATGACTCTGTGTGCCGCATGTCATTTCTGGTTACCAACTATTTTTTTTTAATACTGAAAATTATATTTCGGGGGCTAAAATTGTCAAAACTCAATGTACTTAACTTGAACACAGCGAGTGATTTTTTGCACTTTAAAACGTTGAAAAAAATATGCGTTCGTCAACAGTAAAACACAAATAGCCAAAACAAACCCGCCCCCCCCCCCGGGCCTTCATTAAGAAGCCTAATCCAGCCTCGCCACTGCGCCGCATACCCCTTCACCATCCAGCCCCGCCGCACGCCGGCACGCGCAGCAGTATCGCAACTATTAAGTGGTACATTTGATGATTGGTGGAATCAATTTAACTGTTTCTCTGTGATACTTTAAAGTTGATGCTGGTCAAGAAAGGAAATTTGGAGGTAATTCTCGTTTTTCAATTTTTATGTAACTAGGATTATTTGTATGTATTTGGATGCTGGATATTTTTCCTGATCTTGTTTATGCTTTTCTTTGATTTTGGTCTCCTTTAATTCATTTGATGATGCTGGCTACTATGCTTATTTGTTTGAACTTGCTTCTGCTATTTTTAATTGATGCTGATTATAAAATGCCATTTTGAATCAAGCATCGAATCAACGGAATAGAAATTAACATAAATAAAATATAGATTTGCCTATTACAAATAGTAGACTTTTCTTTCCTCCTTCAGTCCTTTGCTGTTCAGTGGTGTGGATTTCAGTATGAATGAAGTTGTATTAATATTGAACAATATTTGATGTTTCTGTTTGATGGTAGTTTGGCTTTGCAAATAATATCCTCTTGCTCCCGATGAATATGATAGCATCAGCTGTATATTCAAAACTGTATATATTTGAATCTATAAATTTTTATTAGTGACACGAGCAGTCTTTGGCGCACCAAATATTTAAAATACAATCCATTACCAACCGTTTCCTGAACGCAGATTAATTAGTGTAAAAACAGTCGCATGCTCAACTAATTTTTTTTTTTTTTGATTGTGCATATTACAAAAACAATCATTATTTAGTGACAATTGGGCGGGAAAATTTAGATGAGTATTTTCTTTTATATGTAGATAGATTTGGCCGATCAGTTAGAAGGGTTCGTTTGGTTTTGACCAAAATGACCATATGGTCACCCCAGTTCTGCTGCTGTGCAAACACGGTTTTGAGTTTAAAAGAGAGAAAACGCTAAATGAGTTTGCAGTTTGGTTGGATTGATTTTTTCACTGCATTTTTCCGTTTGCAGTATCGACTGGAGCTGGCCTAGTGGGTTCGTGTTGATATTGTGTGTGTGCCTGTTATTTGGTTTCAAGTCTGAAGCAAATTTGAAACTTCTAGTGCACCATGAACGCCTCCATTATTGGTAATCAATTTTTTTTTTTCAGATTGTATCCTACTGTGTTTCTGTTTTCTTCTTTTGTTTTTTCTAAAAAAAAACTTATTCTTAGAAGTTTTTTCTTCTCTCTCTGTTGTGCATGTGTAGGGGGATTGGGTCCTTTTTCTTTTCCTTCTGTTGTTTTCTCCTCTACTTGCCTCCTTGTATTCTAAAAGTGTTGTTTCTGGGTTGCATGCAGATCCGCTACAGGGTGATTTTCCAGAAGTGATAGAGGAGTATTTGGAGCATGGAGTTATGAAATGTATTGCGTTTAATCGCCGTGGAAACCTTCTTGCTGGTACAATTTTGCTTTTTTTGTTTATCTATTGCTGGTACAATTTTGCTTTTTTTGTTTATCTCTTTTAATTTTATTTTTATTTTTCGTTTTATGTTTACTATTGATAATATAGCTAAGTGGAGTGGCTGAAAGCGCAACTTGCATATTAATTCTGGTTTTACATTAGTGGAGAAAGCATGCTTCACAAGGTTCTAAACATGGGTCAAGTTTGTACTTGGAACTTGGAAGTTTCCAATATATCGTACTATTTAGTCCCAATATATTAATGCGGTTACTTTTGGTCCGCTTTTTCTGTTGAAACTCGAGTTCTTTGACTTGATTTTAGCATGTGTATTATCTGGATGTGCTTCTGATACTGGTTATTCCATTCTTAGAGCAATAACTTATGGACCTCTGGCATTTATTGTTATTGATTTGAGGTGAAGACCCTTTCTATTACTTAATTCCTTATTCGAAGAAATTCTTATAGCTTGTGGTCTTACTGTGCAAGACATGCATTGATGCGGATTACTCCTTGCACTTTTTGATCTATATGAGTAAGAGGAAAATATTGTAGCCTTGATTGTTGTACTTTACCATTGATAAAACTTGTCCCTGCTACTGTTTTACCTGACAAAGTTGGCAATACTAAAATCATTCTTGTTTTCCTTGTTCCTTTTGCCCTTTGTGATCTTGCAAATTACCACCTTTCTAACTCTGCTATTTGTCTAATATGCCAGCTGGGTGTTCTGATGGAAGTTGTATCATATGGGATTTTGAAACCAGAGGCATTTATAAAAAATTCAAAGACAAGGACTGTGTTGCGGCAATAACAAGTGTATCTTGGTCCAAGTATGGCCACCGCGTACTAGTTTCAGCTGCAGATAAGTCGCTGATTCTTTGGGATGTTGTCAAAGGAGAGAGAATGGCTCGAACTGTACTACAACAAACGCCTCTACAAGCTCGTCTCCATCCTGGTTCATCCACTCCGTCAAGTTGCTTAGCTTGTCCTCTGTCATCAGCCCCCATGATTGTCAACTTGCTAACAGAAACCACAATTGTGCTTCCTGTGTTATTGTCCGACACAGGAAATGGCGCTACCCCTCCATCTGGTAATAAATTTTCAGATGGATCTGCTCCCTTTGCATCTGCTGCTGCATGTTTCAGCAAGTATGGCGATTTGGTGTATGTGGGAAATTCCAAAGGAGAGATACTAATTGTTGATAGTGTAAGCATTAAAATACGTGGTATGTTTTCTATACCAGGAAGTGCGGTGATAAAGAATATCGTATTTAGCAGAAGTGGACAATATCTTCTGACAAACTCGAATGACAGAACTATAAGAATCTATGAAAACCTTTTGCCATTGAAAGGCGGGCTTGAAGTGCTCAATAGAGCAAACCTTGATTCCGCTGAGCAGGATGAAGGTGAAAAATTGAAACATGCAGGATCAAAGGCTCTGGCTCTTTTCCGGGAGTTTCAGGATTCGATCACCAAAGTGCACTGGAAAGCACCATGTTTTAGTGGTGACGGGGAGTGGGTTGCTGGAGGTTCTGCTAGCAAAGGAGAGCATAAGATCTATATATGGGACAGGGCTCGGCATCTTGCAAAAATTCTCGAGGGTCCCAAAGAAACATTGGTAGATTTGGCATGGCATCCCATAAAACCTATAGTTGCATCTGCTTCCTTGAGCGGCTTGGTTTATTTGTGGGCGAAGGATTGTACTGAGAACTGGAGTGCATTTGCTCCGGATTTTAGAGAACTCGAGGAAAATGAGGAATACGTGGAACGAGAAGACGAGTTCGATTTGGTGCCTGAAACAGAAAAAGTGAGCAGTGCTTTAGTTTTTTGATCTTCTTTGTTCTTCCTGGCTAAATATGTTGATATGTTTTCAGGCGAAAGAGTTGGATATCTACGAAGACGAAGACATTGATGTTGCGACAGTTGAGGGAGGAGATTCTGTCTCGAGTGATTCAGACATGTCACAAGAAGAAATACGCTTGTAAATGCTTCAAATGTGGGAGACATGTCAAAATGGTCATCTAACAAATCATGAAAACCAGAATGTGAGATTTTGTTTTATCAGGTTAACATGCCTTTTCATTTATGTCCTGCTATGTATGTCTTAGGACTTATGATTATATATATATACTTCCCCACTTCAATTCAAGGGATTGCAATTATTTTGAAAACCAAATATTGAGAAGCCACCATCAAAGTCGGAACCGATCCATGTCATGTAACACCCTATACTTCGTCATTTATTGTAGATAATTGTTAGGTCTATATCAATACATGTGAAACCTTGTATAGATGTTTTAAGATTAATTGGAACATTAATCTAGTAATTAAGGAAGATTGAATTGGTTCGACACTAAAATGTAAGTAAACTATGTTTAAATTGAATTTATAATATTATCTACGATAAAGAAATTTAGAATTAGAATATGAAAAAAACACGATAGGCAATTGTTACAAATATTTATAACTTACATGCCCTTCTATACTCTAGTTGAACTAACTATAATAACTATAATATTTATAACATTTATAACATTTTTGTAAATACTTTTTGTTTTATTAGCTCTTTATACAATATATTCGTTCTAGAAAGTTCTTGTTATTTAACAAATCTAACAAATCCGTCAAATTTTCCGATACTTAAATGGCACATTACTAATAATTATTATTAAAATAAATGGAAAATTTGAAAAAATCCTAATATTTTTCTATGGTTTCTTCTCCAGCGACGGATGAATTAAAGTCTGTCAGTTTTATCTTAATGGAGCAAAAAAATGTTAAATAAAAGAGAAATGGAATAAGAGGATCTAGTTGAGAAAAAGCGACACCATGCTTTAACTTTTCGTTCTGGGAGATAGAGAAATGGTGGTGGTGCCGGCGCTGGTGTGCAGTCGCGGCATTAGCGGTAAGGGTTAAGAGTTTCTGACCCCATCGCCTCCTCCGTAGTCGCAGGCCGCTTTTAATTTTGAGCACAGCAAAATGATTCATGAATTGGTTGATCTTTTTTTCTTTACGTCTTTTGCTCCATTAGTATTTAATTGAGTCTCGAAATTAATCTATCGGGAGAGAAGAAAATTGTTAAAGAAAAGAATTCTGTCATGTCATTTAGATATAGACTTTATATATCACTTGTACGTACCAAATTTTCTAATAGTATGCGACTTACTTGGAACTTATTTTAAATAAAAAATGAGTGACTAGATATTTCGACAATGATAAAGTTATCAGATAGATTATATTCGTGAAATAAGTATGAATAGAAATCGAATATTAAAATACAAGGACCTACTAAAATGGAAAAATTGTATAAAAATCTAATAAAATAAAAAGTAGTAGTAAAATGACCTATAAATGTGTTTGACCTAATAAATATATACAGATAATCATTATCATAATGAAGAGTAAAAAAGCATATAAAAGAATTACTAACATAAAAAAGCATATCGAAAAATCAATAACATAAAAAAGCATATAGAAATTTGACAAAAAATTATTTTATGTTGTAATTTTTTATCAGTATGCATTATTTTTATAGTCATAAATATAAAGTAGTTTTATATACATTATTTGAAATATTAAACTTGTGAGAATCGTCTCATCTGGAGTTTATAAGATTATAACTGATTTGTCAGCATAATCCATCACGAATTTGAAGGACCATAACTAAGTTCAGAGCATCATATCGCATGAAGCTAGACAGACCACCTGTGACTTGTGAGAATTATCATGTCCGAAGCTTGAAAGATTATAATTGACTTATGAACATCATCTCGTCTAGAGCTTGAAAAATCATAATTGAGTTTGAGACCCGTTTGCGTACACTTGTATTTGCCCCAAATACAATTAAAAACTAATTTACTACCTATTTTCGTCACAAATTCGTATAGCAATAACCACCAATTACCAAGTTCAACTATTCAAACATGTTTATAATTCATATACTTGTACTCTCAATTAGTAAATAACTTTACTACGTGTTCTCATCAAACTCATATAGTAATACCTGTTACATCTATCTAATCCATTTAAAACTTATATGGTAAATAGTATTAAATAATAAAAGACTAAAAATAAAATTCAAAATATGAATTTAAAAATTGTACTATTAATGAAACTCATTTCAAATTTTAAACCCATATATTCTAGCAAATTGTTGGTTATCATCTCAATATTTTTAAATCAGACTGAATTCAAAAAAGCATTCATATTAGACTATTAGTTATAAAATAGATTTTATTTCTTGCAATTAACCTCAATAATTTGATATAAATCTCAAAGACGACCACTACAAAAAAAAAGGTGATTACCGAGCACCATTTTGGTCACAAAAGTGGCAATAGTGCTCGGAATGTAAGTTTACCTAGCATCTCCCGAGCACACATTGTGTTCAGTACTAGGCTCGTCGCTAAATTACCGAGCATATACAGAGCACAACGTTATTTACCTACCGAGCACAGAACAATGCTTAGTATATTACGACAAAGTAGAGATTACAAGATACGAAAACTTATCGAGCACCCACGGTGGTCGGTAGTCTACGAGAATGTAGGGACGACGAGTGATGTTTGGTTTCCGAGTACGACAGTGCTCGGTAGGTGCACAATGAGTGAAGCATGGGTACCGAGCACCTGGGTGCTCGGTAATGTACAACGTCGGAGAGACGACGTTACCGAGCACTCCCGTGCTCGATAATTCCACAAACAACTTACCGAGCATTCTCGGTGCTCAGTAATGTTACTCCATATTTGAAAATATTGTGCACCTTTTGTGCTCGGTATGTTTTACTAATTCATGTTTTGTTTGTTTTTTATAATTTAATATTATACGTTTTACTAATTCAGGTTTAGTTTTTTTTTATAATTTAAAAATGAATTATGTTTGAATCATAGGAATCTTTTTTTTCCATTTGTTGGAAAAACGGGTTCATGTGCTCATCCATCATCAGAGCTCGCTCATCGACCGTTGTAACACGTATCTCCAATTCTTCTATTCTCTTCTTGAGGGCCTCTTTTTTGGTCGCAAATTGCTTGGGGACTTCCTGAACTCGTATCTCCACTACCTCATCGACATTGCTAGAGTCGATTTCGGGAAACTGGGTATCTGATCTGGATGAGCCTGTAACATTTGGAAAGAAGAGGCTCGTCGCTTGACTCGCTCCAGAAATTTTTCTTCTCTTCTTCAGCTTCCATGCAACTTGGAAGAAAATGGCATCGAGATCGGGGTATCTTCCTACTTTTTTTCTGCGACTTTCAGTACTTGTTACTTTTCTTCTGCGACTTTCAGTCATGTCGATCTCTTCTTTGGGTTTTCGTGGCTTGCAGAACTTGGTCATGTTAAAGCTAATTAGGGTATGTTGAATATGGAATTTGTGTTCGCAAGGTCTTTTGCCCGCTTTATTTTCAATGGTTAAAATTGTGTATTTCATTCTTAGTCTGATTACACCTTTTGATTGCTTATATAGAAGCAATACTTCTTCAGATACTCTAATTACAAAATGTCTACTAGTCCTTATTCTAATTACAGACAACCTAAACTACTTTAGGTAAGTTGACTATTTTGTTCTCTTTGGTTTTGTCTTGATATCTTCTTGCTTTGTCTTTTGTTGCAGATGTCCCTTTCTTGGAGATACTAGTCCACCAATTCCAACACTCTCCCTCAAGTTAAGTAACAGGATTCCCGATACTTAACTTGCCAAGAATCTCGAAAAAACTCTTGGAACTAACTGCTTTGGTCAGAATGTCTGCGAGTTGATATTCAGAACGAACATATGGCAACTCAACGATCCTTCCCTCTATCTTTTCTTTGATGAAATATCGGTCCACCTCTACATGCTTGGTCCGATTATGCTGCACTGGATTCTCGGAGATGCTGATGGCGGCCTTGTTGTCGCAGTATAACCGACATATATGTATTGGACAAAAACCAATCTCACTAAGTAGTTTCCTCAACCATAGTATCTCAGTTAGTCCACTTTTGACACCTCTGAATTCTGCTTCAGCACTTGAGAGTGCCACGACAGTCTGTTTCTTATTTCTCCAAGTCACAAGATTTCCTCCTAAAAAGGTGAAGTATCCAGCAGTCGACCTTCTATCCATGGGGTTACCTGCCCAATCTGTATCGGTATATCCACGAATTTCCAAATGCCCATACTTTTGAAACATAATCCCATGTCCACATGTACTATTCAAGTATCGAGCAATCCGGAGGGCAGCTTCTAAGTGATCCTTCTGAGGTCGGTGCATGAAT
The DNA here is from genome assembly GCA_034509125.1 of Monilaria moniliformis. Classification (NCBI taxonomy): domain Eukaryota; kingdom Viridiplantae; phylum Streptophyta; class Magnoliopsida; order Caryophyllales; family Aizoaceae; genus Monilaria; species Monilaria moniliformis. The sequence goes on along the minus strand of JAYDZE010303162.1, from coordinate 10,162 downwards.
TGACTAACCACTCCCACTGCATATGAAATGCCAGGCCGAGTATGGGAGAGATAAATTTGCTTCCCAACTAGCCGCTGGTACCTGCCTCGATCTGCTAGTTCGGCTCCATCCACTATCTGAAGTCCATGGTTCATCATCATAGGGGTATCGACTGGCTTGCAGTCCATTATTCTAGTTTCTGCACGAAGATCCAGGATGTATTTTCTTTGACATAAGAAAATCCCTGTAGCTGATTGAGGACTTCAATGCCTAGAAAATACTTCAATGCTCCAAGACTCTTCATCTCGAATTCGGTGAACAGATTCTTCTTCAGGATCTCTATCTTATCCGCATCATCACCTGTAATGATCATATCGTCTACATAGATGATGAGACATGTAACATGATCATCTTTCCTCTTAAAGAACAATGTATGGTCAGAGTTACTTTGTTTGAAGCCATATTTTATCATTGCTGTAGTGAATCTTCCAAACCAGGCTCTTGGTGATTGCTTCAGACCATACAAGGTTTTTCTCAATCTGTAGACTTTCCTCGTCTCAAATTCTGCTGAGAATCCTGGTGGTGCTTCCATGTACACTTCATTTTCTAACTCTCCATGTAGGAAGGCATTTGTGACATCAAACTGATGAAGTGGCCAACCCTTGTTTGCTGCAATGGATAGAAGTACTCGTACAGTCTCGTCATAGTCTACTCCATATGTCTGAATGTACCCCTTTGCAACCAATCTAGCCTTGTAGCTTTTAATCGATCCATCCGGTCTTCTTTTGATAGTGAAGACCCACCGACAACCAACTGGTCGTTTTCCTTCTGGTAGCTTGCACTTTTCCCATGTGCAGTTTCGGGTCAGAGCCTCCATCTCCTTTTGCATTGCTTCCTGCCAGTACTTAGATTGTAGAGCCTCATCTGCATTCTGTGGAATCTCTTCTTCATATAGAGCTGCTTCGAAGGCCCTTGCCATCTGAGTAAGATTTCCTCTGGTGATGTTTGCCATTGAGTACTTGGATTTCCTTGATGTTTTCTCCGGTGAAGATCTATTTGGAGGAACTCCCCTGTACTCCTTGGTGGTAACATGTATTGCCCTGTAGCTTCACTAATTCCTTCAGCATGTTGTCTTGGCTCAAGATTACTGTCAGTCTCATATAGGACAGTTTCGTCAATAGAGTTTAGATTTCTGACCTCGGATATCAGTGGCGGATGAAAAGTTTGAGGAGCACTGAGTTCTTGTAATTTCGTGTCACGAGTTTGCACAGCGGAACTGTTAACTAACTCTGGGTGGGTTTCGACCGGATCAAGACTTGACATAGGCATAGGTAACTAGCTTAAGGAGTCGGATTCTATGTCACTCTCCCCCTGACGACTGAGATGGTTATGGTAGAAGTATTTGGTTTCGAGGAAATCACAGTTCATAGTTGTGAAGAGACGATGAGATTGAGGGTCATAACAACGATAGCCTTTTTGATTCACGCCATAGCCAACAAGCACACATTTGACAGCACATGGCGAAAGTTTAGAGCGCTCATGTTTGGGAATGTGAACAAACACAGAACACCCAAAAACTCGAGGGGAAAGAGTGAGAGATGGGGGTAACTTGGAATGAGTAGAAAGAGTCTCAAGGGGGGTTTTGAGGTGCAAAATACGGGTGGGAAGCCGATTTAGGTGGTAGACAGAGGTGGCTAAGGCTTCAGGCCAGAAGGACTTTGGAACTCGGGATTCAATGAGGAGGGTCGAGTCATTTCAAGGAGAATACGATTCTTGCGTTCGGCGACCCCGTTTTGCTCGGGTGTATGAGGGCATGTGGTTTGGTGAATGATGCATTTGTCCACGAAGAATTGGACCATAGACGAGTTTACAAATTCCTCCCATTATCAGAACGAAGAATTTTAATAGTGGTTTGAAATTGATTTTGGATCATGGTATAGAATTGAACAAATTTTTAATAAACATTAGACTTAGTTTTCAAGAAATAAAGCCAGGTCATTCTAGTACAATCATCAACAAAGATCACAAAATATTTGAAGTATTGGCCCCCAAAAATAGGTGCAGGACCCCATACATCAACATGTACTAAGGAGAATACAACGTTAACCCTAGTATTACTTGGCTTAAAAGAGTGCCGATGACTTTTAGCTAACACACATGTTTCGCAATGTAAAGACTGGGATTGAACTAGACGAGGAAAAAGGATTTTGAGATAACCCGTGGAAGGATGCCCTAGACGTCTATGCCACTACCAAGCTTCCCAGTTTGTAGACCCTTGAGTTAGCATCATCACAGCGCCTTGTTGTGAAATCTCATCCATGTAATACAGCCCTTGTCGCTCAGTGCCACGCCCAACTATCGTCCCCGTCCTGATATCCTGTAAGAGGCAAAAATTTGGGTGCATCAGAAAGGTACAATTGAGCTCTTTTGTGACGTGACTGATAGATAAGAGCTTATGAGACAAGGATGAGACATAGAGACAATTAGAAATTCTCAATGATGAAGTTATTTCTACTGTTCCCGCCCCCTGAAGCACTAGAACGCAATTCAGCAGGATATGAGGGGGTATTATGCAAAGAGTGGGGGTATAATTGTGTAGGGTTAAAAGTTGGAGGGCCTGGTTGTAAACAGGCCCTTTACCTCGCCCTTTTCGGAAACCCTCCAAGCATTCCCTCCTTCAGCCGCCGTTTCCCTTCCTCTTTGAGCTACGGTTAGCAACCCTCGTGCTGCTCGATCCGCCGCCTTCGCAGGGTCGATTTGCATGGTGCTGGAGGCCTCCGGGCAACCCACCATGGCGGCCACTCTGCCTATGTCTTCCTCCCATTCGAAGCCCCCTATGGTGACTGCTGCCTTCCCCTTTTTGTCTTTCGCCCTTCGTGGGTTATCAGTCCACCACTCCGGGTATCCCACAATTTCGAAGCATTACTCCTTTGTATGCCTACTCCGACCACAGTGAGAGCAAAGGAGATGAGCCTTCTCATCTCGACCCTTTGGCAGTGGTGCATTCGATCTAGGCGGTGGTGGAGTTTTGGGGTTGCGGGGCCACTGGACTTGTTGTTGTTGAGTGAGGAGTCCAACCCCAATTCCCGAGCCGCCCCCTATGGTTTCGGTGGCTGGTTTGAGAATTTGGGTGCGGGCGGCTTCCCGTTTGACCTTCGTATACGCAGCTTCGGCTGTCGGATTTGGGGCTTCCTTGAGGAGTTCCCGTCGGATTTGGTTGTAACCGTCACTTAGTCCGGCGAGAAATTGGTAGAGACGACGAGTCTCTATGATTCTGTGATACTTGTTGGTGCCGACCTCGCAACATCCCATCGGGTTCGGCTGTCGGCGGTCGATGTTCATTCAAATTCCTTGGAGTTCGCTCCAAAATTCTTCCAAACTCCTCTGCCCTTGTATCACCTTGTTGGCTCGAACTTCTAAATTATAGATTTGGAGGGGGTCAGCCGAGCTTCCGTAGGTGATTTCTAAGCTTTTCCACTACGCTTTTGTGGTTTGATGTTGGGCAAAATTATTGATTAGCTTGGTTTCCATGTTCTGTATAATCCAAGAGAACACAGTGTGATCATTTTCCTCCCATTGAATGAAGGCTGGGTCGTTGGCGGGCGGTGGAGGAGGAACCCCTGTAATGTGGTTGGATTTTCCTCTGCCGCCAACCGCTATCCATATCAATCGAGACCAGAGGGGATAGTTTGTCCCATCTAGCTTGAATTCGAGTACAATGCTTTCTGCATTTCACATCATGTTTGTGAACTGTGTTCCCAAATTCTGTTGGTTTGATGAACTTGAGATTTCTGACATTTTTGGTGGTTTGGTTTGTTTCAGGTATTAGGACTTGGTCTCTGGCCGTTTTGGCCGAGAGGTGTTGATGGGCTAATTTGGCCGAGGAAGGTTTTGGCTATGATGAATTTTTTTCTGAGCCAGTTGAAAAACAACTGCTCTGATACCATGTTTTCAATGGTTAAAATTGTATATTTCATTCTTGATCTGATTATATCTTGAAGTTGCTTATATAGAAGCAACTTCTACGAATACTCTAATTACAGAATGTCTACTAGCCCTTATTCTAATTACAGACAACCTAAACTACTTGAGGTAAGTTAACTGTCTTGTTATCTTTGTTTTGTCTTGATATCTTTTTGCTTTGTCTTTTGTTGCAGATGTCCCTTTCTCAGAGATACTTAGTCCACCAATTCCAACAGCTGCAAATTGGACAAATTGTACAATGAGATATTGCAAACTTACACTAGCTGTAGTTTTATTTGTTTAATTTCTTGGATTTCTCCCTTCGTGATAAGTCTCTCTGAAGCTAGAGCAATCATAGCATTTTTAGTTGCTTGCAAACATATCTTAATTGAGATAATTATCATATAAATAATAAATTTACGCTGACTTCTATCAATCTCATAACTTTTAAATTCGGAAAAATAAAATTGTAATTTTATTAAGTTTCTCAATTGTCTCATGGGTTGATTTTTCCGGACAAATTCGTGGTGACGTGGAAGCCGTAATTTCCGACGTGGTGAAAACATCCGGTGAACAAAACGACGTCGTTTGGCTTTTATTTTCTTTTCCCGTCTCCCCCAACCTCCTCAATTTCTCTTTTTTTCTTTTGGAAGCCGCCGCCAACGAGAATTGCCTCCATTGTTGCTGTATGGTGGTGAGGTAGGAGAGAGGATGGTGAAGAGTAGCATGGCAGAGGGGATGATGACATCGTTTTAGGTGTCATTTGTCATCCTTTCAACAATAGTGTTACATGTCTGCGCCACCTCATCATTGCATTTGCCGGAAAATTTCACCGTCAAAAGTTATGAGATTGATCAAAAGTCAATGCAAAATTATGGTTTAAATGACAAATATCCAATTTTTTAGTTTAATAAATCAAAACGGCGTGGTTTTATGTGCCATTTGTCATCCTTATCAGCAATAGTGATACACGTCTGCGCCACTTCAGCATCGCATTTGCCGGAAAATTTCATCATGGGACAATTGCGAAACTTAATAAAGTTATGATTTTATTTTCCGGGTTCAAAAGTTATGGGATTAATTATAAGTCAACGCAGAGTTACAATTTAAATGACAATTATCTCTATCTTAATTTGGTCATTTTGCCGATAAAAATTGACATGATGAGCCTTTGGATTTCTTTTCTCATCTATGACCATTTGTCTAACATGATGCACCTTTTGCATTTGCTAGCTTCTCATAATACTCTTGTTTAGCAGATATGGCGAATCATGTAAATTGGAAACGGTAGCTTCTCTAGAGGACGAGCCTATCAGCAGGAAGGGCATGAACTGACTTTCTACCCGATCGAGCCTTCTATTCGCAATTAGTCTGTTGCACTTGAGAACAGTCTTGACCATGACAAGGGACTCAACTACTTTTGGCAATGTCACGTGTTATTCTCTTTCCTATCATCTTGTTTAATTAGTTCTAATTACAACACATGCATACATGATTGTACGACGAGAAAAAAGAATGGTGATGCACCTTAAGGTGTGAAAAACACATTTGTTTTATCCTAATTTCTTTTATAGGTTTTGAGTATCTTTCATTTACACCCCATGCGTGGCTACCTTCTTTCTGTTCACAATCTTGTCTGCTCAAAGTGCTTGGTAGATTACCTGAAAAGGCGGATTATATATTCTATGCTATCTGACCAACATTCAAAACAGTCGAATGCACATATAAGCAGAATACCTGATTTTAGTGCACCTTGAGGCTCAACAGGGTGATAATGCCGATTCTATGTTGTCTTATATCAGATCGCCACAGGAGTTCCCCCAAACACTTCAGCGAGCATTACTCATCGTAGAGGATACTCAATGAAGCGATTGGGGGGACTCTGGTCGAAACCTGATGATTTATTTTCAGTTGTTTGAAGCTCAATCCATTGTGGCACTAGTATTCTTAGTAAGCTGATGCATCGGACTTGAATTGCATTTTTTTCTTTCTTTCTATGCTGACTCTTCCTTATATCAGATCCCCCCAGGAGTTCCCCCAAACACTTCAGTGGCTATTGTTCCTCAAGAAACTACGCAATGAAGCGTTGAAGGGAACTCTAGGGGAAAACTGACGACTAGTTTCTACTTGTTTGATGACTTAACTCAAACTAACACCTATATATAGTAGGCAACGGAACAGAGGCACAGTCTTTGTAGGAAGTGTAAGCCATTCAGATCAGAGACACAAGTAGTGGGAAAGCTCAGAGCATATTTGGTATCACAAAGGTCAGAATATATCGATTCCTTGCATCTCCCAACTTGTTATATTTTCAGATGCTGAAAATGGTTATATGATCAAATCAGACTCTTGAAGAATCAGAGTTTCATTTTTCTGAATATGATATAGTTTTGGTGAATAATGAAATTGTCTAAAGTTAGTTGGAAAAGATGATGGGATCAATTATGCAGATTCACTTGTGAAAACTATTCCATGTTATAACTTAACCTACATTCTTAACCAGGTTCAGTCTCTCCCATGTATTTACCTTGTTTTCACGGTTGAGAAGTGGTCCTATCTAAGGATTCATCTCCACAACTATGTATACTTGGGGGCAAAGTCCTTAGATCAGGATACACGTTCACAGGCTCAACCGAAGGGCCATTTTGCCTGTTTATGCTTTTAGAATCACGAGGCGTCAGCTTTCAAGAAAACCATAACAATCTGCATTGATGTAATGAACGTGAATGATTGTTCTGGGATTCGGTACTTCTATTAAAAGCAACTTTCTTTCTAGGAAAGACAAACTGAAATTTGTACTGGGCTTCGTTTTTGCCTCTCTAACATGTTCTTTTAGGTTTTATTCTTGGCCCAGGCTATTAGTTAAGATTTAGAATAAGAGTTGTCAGTAGTTACTGAAGATACCAATATCATACTATAAATAATTAAATCTGGAGAAGAATTCATTGTCGACAATTTCAACTGAATCATCTTGAAATTTATACCATAATATTTGCAGGGTAAATCTTGAGGGCATCAGCCGTCCACTAATGGAAGAAATAAAATAAATGTGCAACAAATTGAGAATCATTTTCAACCTATGGGTAAAACTCTTTGAAGCAGAAGATTGCCTAAACATGGAAATTTTATTGCAACCATTTTTCACGTTAGCTAAAGAAAAGATACCAAGTCAAACTGTAAGAAATACTATATCCTTAGATTCCAGATGTTAAAGGTGATACCCTTTTCGGCATATGGCCTACTTTCTCCACCAGGTTCAGAGTCTCACTTGTGTTAATTAAATTAAAACAGAGCTTGTTAATTAACAATAAAGAGCAGAAACTACTTTCTTACAAAGACTCCACTCTCTCTTAATTACAGCTACTCTGAATAAAGAAAAGCACAATTTAGAAGGGAAACAAAAATTACGCTCTCTTTGCTGATATCAGCTAATACAAAGTACATAAATAATAATAAGATTAATTTCATCTTAAGGACAATGTCATTGGTTTGTTGAGTTGTTAGTACTGAGTAGACTTATCATATGATTCATATTGTTCCATTATATTATAAACCAACAAAATGAGCATTAGTGCAGGCATTTTGTTACAAATTCATTGTTCCGATTTGATTTCTCTGTTATGTTTTGATTTCACATCTTCTGTTTTATTTTATCGATTCAGATTATTAATACATCCCCCAAACTCTCTATATTTTTTCCATATTTTAAATTGGTAACGGAACATTACCAAAATTAACAAAGTAGAAGTTTCTTCTATTTCGTTGTTCACATTTGAGCAAGGGGCCTTTCCCTTGGACAGATCCTTGCTCACAATATTCCAATGGTTATGGTCCGTTGGAATCTTATGTTTTTCTTATAGTGATCATTTCCGGAACCAAAAAAAAATGTATACTTAATAATCGTAACATTTTATATAAAGAAAATATATTTTTTCACTAAAAAATAGTATAAATTATTTATAGAAAAACAAAATCAGAGTTGGGAACACTCAACTCCGTTCTCGCTAGGACTTGGACCGCCCGGCTTTGGTAAAGCTAATTAGAGTGCATCAAACCTAATTACATAAAGTAAGTACTAAAAGTAAAAGTCTTTTATTGAGTTTCGAATTATCTTCAGCTTTACTTCAGGATCCAATATGTAATAGATAATTAATGTAATATATTTATTTGTAGTGTTTATTTGTTTTATACTGCAGCTGTCAACTTTTTCACCGTAATTATGTACGTAGTTGACTATTTAACTCAATCTTACACGAAAAATGTCGTTGAATTGTATAGGAATTAATCATGTTGTTAGGTTAACTATGACTTATTACATTCATCCATCACACGAGTAAAAGCCTGCATCGTTCAGTAGAGTGTGAAAGATGCTGAATTTGATGAACATATGGAGATAGTTGGAGACAAAGCTAGAAAAGTGAAGGACTGAAGATTCGTTGAAGAGACTGATTCCAATAGATTGTTCCATCATTTAATTTAACCCACATTTGTGACCAGGTTCAGAAACTGCCATTTTAGGACAAAGTAAACCTCCCCGTGTGCGGTTCTTGTTACGGATTTAGGCGCTGTATAAATAGGCAACAAGCCTTGGGATTACTACAACATGTGAAAACATATCGTACATGTAATCAATCACGTGAGGTTTCGACTGAAGTTTCCTCAAACTACTTCACTAGTAAAGGAGTTCCCCTTTTTAAGTGAAGTGTTTGGGGGAACTTCGGGCGCCACCTCACACTATACGTTACGCATATTTCTGCTTTATTTGGAGCATTTTTTCGACAAAATGTATTTGTTTTATTTTATTACGAAATTCTGATTCTTTTGAGAATGGAAAAGGTAAAGAGATACTTGCCGCTATTCCAAGTGGGGTGGAACCTTGCGGGCCTAATGAATAGCCGTGGCCGATGAAGATGCAGCCATACATGGTGGCCCCCGTGTCGAATGTCCAAATTATAGCCCTAGACGGGGCCGGTTGGGGCAACAAACGCTACAAACAAGACTCCATTGACAATGGTGAGGGGGCCGTGGGCAGTGTCGTTGCTGGGGTTAGCCGTGGTCCACAAGATTCTTCCTGTGGTGGCGTCCATCGCCACCCATCCACCCGCCGTGGTGGTTCGCGTAGATGGCTTCGTAGTGAAGGGCTCTCTGTTGTAATTTACAAGATTCGTATACACGCGGAATCCATCACCGGCTGCACCCCACACCCCTCCTCCTTCTAGCCCTCCAGGTCCTACTTTCTGTATCCAAACACCAATTAAATTATAAATATGGGCCTGACTCATCAGACAGTATGACACTGTGTCACCATTTTCACGATCCAAAGCCCAAGAAAAGCCGCGACCACAACATCGTGCAATCTTCCATTCGAGAAAACGGTCAGCTGCATGGGAGCCTTAATCTACCAAAACAAATTGTTGATTGTTTAATTGATGTGTTCCCACAACTTGAGTCTAGCGTTTAGGATGAGGATTAGCCTAGATAAATGGAAATGGTATAAGCTAATCAATTACTAAGATGAATAAAAAATTTGGAATATTCTAAAGTCGTTGATAATTCTTATAATTCGAAATAATATGTTTCATTCTGCGTATTGAAAAGGGTATATGACAAGAGTAATCCTATAGTTAAGATAAACATAGGTACTATCATTTTCTAAGTCGTTGAATAAGAAACTTAGAATATCATAAATTAAGATCTTAATGAACTTGATTGAATAACAAAATTCTTTGTCACGGAGATAAAACTATTCAATCATGTATATTGTCAAGTAGAATTGCATGTATATTGTCAAGTAGAATTGCAAATGCTTGAACTAACCCTTTGCAAACTGTTCCAGACGCCGTAACAAGTGCTCAAGGGGTCCGGATCAACCCGAGTGGACCAGACAAGTGTTCCTGCGGACCACGTAGGCCAACAATGAGGAAATTGCCTGCGACACCGTCGTCACGTTCACGTATGTTCACTGCCCTAAACTCCGTTGCCAGATCAGCGCTCCATTCCTGGCGTTAACGGCGTAGAGATTTCCGACGGGGTGGCGGTTTTGTCGAATCAAGCCAAAAACTTTCATCTCTATCTCAACAACCTAATCGGACTGGGATCGGATTTGTAGAGATTTGGAGAGAAAAAGTAGGAAAAATTGGAGAAAAAAACTTGGTTTTATTGATTCAAGAGTGGGTTACAAAGATGCAAATGAAACTCCACTATTATACTAATTTGAAGA
>JAYDZE010303161.1:0-37477 GCA_034509125.1 Monilaria moniliformis | reverse complement strand
ATCCCGATACAGAAACCTTCACCCGGCCGGGTGCGTTTGACCAAACAAGAACACGGTCGCGTTGACTACCGAGCACGTGGTGCTCGCTATGTGTGGCAAAAACCTACCGAGCATATGTGATGTGCTCGGTAGTTCATCGTTCAGCTGTTCGAGACGAGTGCTCGCCGACGGTGCTCGGTAAGCCCATACATTACTCGTTTTGAGATCATCGTTAAGTTACCGACCACATTATCGGTGCTCGCAAACTCCGACGTGTGTGCTCGGTAGGTGCTCGGTAGATTAGCGACGAGCTCAACACCGAGCACAGTTTGTGCTCGGCAGGTGCTCGGACAATAGCTTCCACCGAGCACTCTGGCAACTACAGCGACCAGATAGGTGCTCGGTAAAGGCCGCTTTTTTGTAGTGTTTGTTTGAGTTTGGATTTTGTATTAATCTCATTTATTCGATTATGTGCAGCAAATTGTTTTTAATTTTGTCATCTAAACTGAATACTATAAATTTGCTTTTAATTTTCCAAAAATGGGATTGAAGGGCTAGCAATAAAACTGCATAGGAATATAATATAATATTTTGTCATGGTACTAACTAATCAATGAAATAATAATTTAAATTTAAAACTAAAGCAGTGAAATTTAATGCCCTATTTCGGACTAGTCTAATTAGATTTTTGAAGGAACCATTATTGTACAATACATATCTCACTATCTGCATCGAGCATTGGAAATCCAAGTGAAGAAAAGACAAATGAACATCCTAATTTGTTGGCTGAAGGATTACGTAATTTTACCTCATACTTTCAAAAGAATGTGGGCGAGTGTGTTAAGGTTGGTGCGACTGCCCTCATTTTAACGTGAAGAATGGAAGTTTAATTCTTGATTTGACTTTATGCACATTGTCTTTGATGCAACAGTAGTTTAGTTTTAAAACGTTGAAGAAGAATGACCATTTCAGATCCTCTGAGTTACATCCCGAAAATAATAAAAAGTTATTAATAAAAAAAATCAGGTATTGACAAACCAGTAGTTTTACGTGTTTTTGGGTTTATTAGTTGCTCATTTATGGTGTATAAAGGGTATACAATGTTTGGTTTGGATAAATTTCCTATCAATTGGTTAATTTAACAAGTTTGTTGAGAATGCGTAGTTTAAACAGGAAATTTAGCTTGATGAAATAAAAGTTGAACATTTGGGGCTAGAGATAGCTATCCGGCCGGGTGAAAATGTGCCAAGAAAATCACCCGCCCGTGCAGAATAACAAAAAGTCCATCGGAATCCAGTATGCAAGACCTGGCCGGGTGGAATTACTCCACATACTGACCCGGTCGGGTGAAAAAGACGAATCTTTCAAGAAAATTTCACCCGGCCAGGTAGGTCATGACTACTAAGTCACCCGACTGGGTGTGAAGAGGCGGCGCAGATTTGCAGCACTAATTCAAGCCCAATCCATCCCATATCTATAAATACACCTTAACACACGAGTTGGACAAACCTCCTACACCCTATCAATATCATTCACCACCATCTTTAGAGATTACTAAGATTTGTGTAAGAGAAGAGAAGAAGAGGAAGAGGATTCAGTCGAGAGTCAAGAAGACGATCACTAATCAAAGAATCTGTTACTCCACGGGTGCATCAAACTTATCTTAATGTTTTCTTTAGTTTTTAATTTTCAATTGTTGAAGGACATGCTAGGCTAAGTTGTTAGTTAATTCTTTTGGTGAAGACACATTATAATTCATGTATTTTTCATCTTTGAATTCTTTGTCAAGACCTTGATATTATTTTGATTATTCTTGTGCTTAAACTTTCTTGGATTGACCATCTTATGAAAGATATATTTGTGTTACTATAAGATTTGAAAAATGAGTGGTAATACATAGATGTGGGGATAATCAACACATTAATTAATAAAATTGAAAATTTTGAGATTACTTGTGAGGGCTTGGATCTTTTGCAATTTTTGGAGCTACTATAACTACTTTAAGGATACTTGGGTGTTGGTATGTAATCTACATGTTGGATACTCTGAGAGGAGATATGACTATGCTTTTGTGATTGCCTTAATTTCTCTTGAGTCGTTATTTGACATAGAAATTTAGATGTTGAGATTACATGAATTGTAGTGTTGTTGGATCCATAGGAGTTAGCCTTTTCCAAATTATCTTTATCTCTTTGTCGCTCGTACTTAGTTTTATCTATTGAACTTTAATTTAGTATTTTATTATGTAGTTGCTTGATTCCATACCACCTCTTTAATATATGTGTTTAGATAGTGATTAAGTTTGATTCACAATACTTAGGGTTAGTATAATAGTCTTCATGGAAAACGATACTCTTGCTTGCCATATACCATTTTAGCCCCGTACACTTGCGGGTATAGTTTAACCTAAATTAGGACGAGTTAGGTATGTGGGTACTTGATTGGTCGGGTACAGATACCCGACTCGCGTATTCAAGATACCCGAATATGACATCGGGTCGGACTCGAGTAGTACAAATTTTCTATTTTCGGAATCGGTTATCCGATTTTTCGGGTGATTCGCCACCCCCTACCCATAACTGTGAACAAATAGCATAAAAGAAATTAAAAAGAAAATATTACATATAAATGCTAGTTTTATATAGATTTGTAATTAAGATGTGAATCTAAATGCACCATTAATCGTAATAGAAAAACAAATAAATAATGACATGTAAACTGCATAAAATAAGTACAATCCGATAGAGTCTCGTCTAAAAAAATTGATAAAAACTCGAATTAATAACTTTCAATCACCAGTCTACTTTATCAAATTAATAATCGCCACCGATAAGTAACATCATCATATTTTAGTTGGAAATATTAGTAACTTTCAATCGTCATGAAATTAGCAGGAGATACACCTTAGTTTAATAAGTACCTGGAATTTGATTGAAATATTTCAGCAGTCTAGTTATATTTGAAATTGGCAATCGTTATCTCTTTTAAATATGTTATATTCTATATTGTTAAATTTATAATCACTCGACCTTTGGAGTTATGCAAAGGAGGACCGAAAATTTAAAAATGAAATTTTCCAAAAAATGATATTTTCCATAATAATAAAATGAGAGCAGTGTTAGTAGACTAGTACAGTACACACGATTTCCCACTCCTTTACTTCTTTCCCTTCCCTACCTTCTCTCTCTCACATCACACACACTACATTTCTCTTTGCAATTCAAAGCCCCTCCTCTGCAGATCTTTCCCTCTCACGGCCACCAGCCATGGGTGGAGGTGTTGCACTTGGTTCAGAGGCGGAGCTGCAGTGGAGTTGGAGGCGGAGCTGCCATGGGGTCGACGGCTGACAAATGAAGTTTTCTGACGACACTCATGGGCTGGCAGTGGATTTGGTTGACCCCCTCGATCCCACCTGGATCCGCATGGTAACAGTACACGGTTGAAAACTATACATATTTAAACTTAAATGGTTGAAAATATACATGCACAATTGAATATGCATACATGATTGAAAAAGCAAACATTCATCTTTTTTTATTATTGTTTGCGGGATCCTCCACAGCTTTCTTTTTACTTATTCAATATAACTACTAATAAAAGTCATATTCAAATCCGGCGTAAATCTTGGGCCTGCAGCTTTCTTTAAATATAAGTGACGCCCGTAACATTTTCCATTTTACTAATATAATCAACTTTATATCCTTGGGGGTCCTAGTTGTTTCCTCATTTAAGATTCGTGTAGGAAATAAATTATACTGTGAGTTTTTAGAATTACAACTAACACATGCCTGCATTGACACGCATTGGGTAATTAGAACCACTGAACTATCGTATTTTACTGAGGTAAATCAAGGGATGTGCCTCAATAGGTTTCTATCAGAGCTTTAATAGTATACTCGATATGACGAACACCAAACTATTTCCAGTAAAAATCGAGCTCTCACAACGTGGTTCCTAGCTAGCATGCAGAAAGACTAGTTCGTTTTGGTCTTGTACCAACTAAGGTATGCAAATAAATAATACAATTCCTTTGTACTTTAGTAATGAGACCAATAGACCATATCTATGATCTAGTCTTTATATCATAATAAGAAAAATATTATACAATTATTTGTTCATTTGCTAGACATGCATTACAATGTATATTACATATTTCCACATATAAAATAACACTCACTATAAAGGTACCAAGTCTCTTCTCCACTTTCACTATATCATCAATTAGTTCGTCGATCGATTTTATTGTAATCTTATTCTACAATAGGGAAAGGATTCTTCTAACATGAATCTTGAAAGGGTGCTGAGCATGAAAGGTGGGAAAGGAGAAGATAGTTATCATAACAACTCTCAAGCTCAGGTACATTTCTTATCATTTGCTTTATAAAATAGAAGATGAAACACAAATTAAAACAAAGTAAGTCGATCTTGTTCTTATCGACTAATTGCTTATATTCTTGAAGCTAATGCTTCCTATAGGATTGTATTACCATATTCACTAGAACAAATAAGTAATCATATGCCTCATAAATTGTATGCATCAAAATGAAGTGAATAGTTAATTAACAATGTTAAAATTCAAGATGTCTTTTCATTTTTAATATTTTTTTTTATTTGCATTGCCTTGAACTTCACACATGTTCAACCTATAACAAAATTATTTAAATTTGTGTTACTACTTATATACTTATATACACGCACGCAGGGGCAACACGCCCGATCGATGCTCCATCTTCTGAGCGAAGCTCTTGACGGCGCGCGGCTGAGCTCGGCGGAGGCTGGTTTCGCGGTGGCGGACCTCGGCTGCTCGAGCGGCAACAACACGATAGACATGGTGGAGTTCATAATCAAGCGCATGACTGAGCGTTACAAAGCGGTGGGCAGCGAGCCGCCGGAGTTCTCGGCCTTCTTTTGCGACCTCCCCTCCAACGATTTCAACACTCTCTTTCAGCTCCTTCCGCGGCCACCGCCGCACGGCCACCCTTCTTACTTCACCGCCGCCGTGCCCGGTTCGTTCCACCGGAGGCTTTTCCCGGCAAAGCATATTGACTTTTTCTACTCCGCGTTTTCTTTGCACTGGCTATCTCAGGTTATAATTTTTTCTTAATCTGCATCCATATTATATTAAAAATAATAACATGAATTTCAAGATCAAGAATAACACGAATTAATATTATATATTTAATTTTGTTGTTAGTTGGGGAGGGGGGGATACTTAGACGTGCGGGCAACAAGTAGTTCACCATCATGCATGATCGTATAACATCAATTGGTTACGTATAATTAGGGTTTTAGCATGGGAAATTAATTTGATATTAATAAATATGCTTATTATTAATTAGTGAGAATAGTGTACACTGGTTATTTTAAAGCATATACTTGATTAATGGTCAAGTTCTAAAAGTGCGAGAAGAAAGCTCCTAAACTTTTGGTAAACGATCAAAACCTAATTAACCCTGTTTCATTCAAAACCACTTTTTGGACTTTGTTTAGTTTTCCAATTATATAGTCAGCATTTTTTTATTGAAAAAGGGTATAATTAGTAGGTACCAGTAGGGGTCCTTAACATAGGGCAACTACGTAGATATAGTTACATTGCATATTGAGTGCCAGGTGTATTTGAAATTCACGAGCAACATATTAAACCAAAAGGAATGGGGTAACAGCTATACGCCAAAACAAATAAAATATATATGTCGTGTTTAATTACCAAAAATAAAAAAAAGGGGGGGCAGTTGGGTTTGCATATAAGAATAAATCAAAATTAGTATTCGGTGCGGACGGCCGTAAACATTAATGTGGGTGTGGGACCCGTGCAAAGCAGGTACCGGAGGAGGTGGTGGAGAAGAAATCAATGGCATACAACGAAGGAAGAGTATTCATCGACGGTGCAAAAGAGAGCACCGTAAATGCCTTCAAAAAACAGTTTGTACGTGATTTGGGTGCCTTCTTGCGATCCAGATCCGAAGAATTGAAGTGTGGAGGATCAATGTTCCTCGTTTTCTTGGGTCGGACCACCTCCGACCCGACCAAGCAGGGCGGGGCGGGTCTTCTCTTCGGCACGCATTTCCAAGATGCTTGGGATGATCTTGTCCAGCAGGTATTTTATTTTTGAAGTAAGGGGTACAAGTGCCATTTCATGTCCGTCATTTTCTCATTTATTGGGACGTAGGGCCTAATTGCAACTGAAAAACGTGATAATTTCAACATCCCAATCTACGCGGCGAGCCTAGACGAGTTCAAGGAGGTGGTGGAAGCAGACGGCTCCTTCATTATCAACAAGCTGCAAATTTTCAAAGGCGGAAGCCCTCTCGTCGTGAACCACCGCGACGACGCAGCTGAGATCGGCCGCGCCTTAGCCACGTCGTGCCGGAGCGTCAGCGGTGTCCTTGTTGATGCGCACATCGGCGATCTGCTCAGCGATGAGCTCTTCTCGCGCGTGGCCAGCCGAGCCATGGCTCAGGCCGAGGAGCTACTTGACCAGCTTCAGTTCTTTCATATAGTTGCTTCCCTTTCCTTGGCCTAAGCTAAATAGTACTCGGACGTTGAGAGGCTGTTCAATTTGAAGTAACTAAAATCAACACCCTCAACTTGTCAAAACAAAATACTCTTTGATAGTAGTATATATGTTCCTCTAATATTGCAAACGCTAGCTATTGTGGTAAAATTTATGGCCAGCCTCTCGAAAATCAACTTTACATGTTTTTATCGTAAAATTATTTGAGCGCTTACATTAGACATTTGGTTAAACCCATTTTTGAGTTAGAAATATAAGCTTTTCTATTGGGCATTAGGCCCATTTCACAATGTTGATCCATTTGATCTCTAAATAGCGTTTTAAAGTCCAAATTTTAAGATAATACTTTTAGGGTGTTAATGAAGTTTTGTCTCATTTTTTGAAATATGTCTCCAACTTACTTTTTTTCTTTAAAAATCCCAAATTTTGTGAAAATAATTATTAATGCATCGCTTGATATATTCTGGTGACATAATGATGAGTTAGCTCGCCGAATTCTTAGATTCATCAAGCTATAGGTTACTAGCATGCACCAGATTTTTAGGAGCATCCACATAGGAATTTGGCGAACTAACTCATCATCTTGTCACTTAAATATGTTAAATCAATTTTTTTAGCAAAATTAAGGGTTTCTAAAGAAAAAAAGTAAGTTGAGAATATTTTTCCAAAAACATTTAACATCAAACAAGATTAACCCTATTTTTACGTCTATATTTAGGATATAGCAAAGTTTGGAATACCAAACAATATTAATATATGAGTCAAAAGGATTTTGAG
This sequence comes from Monilaria moniliformis, assembly GCA_034509125.1. Taxonomy (NCBI): domain Eukaryota; kingdom Viridiplantae; phylum Streptophyta; class Magnoliopsida; order Caryophyllales; family Aizoaceae; genus Monilaria; species Monilaria moniliformis. Next base: position 30,207 of record JAYDZE010303161.1, on the reverse strand, counting down.
TTAATTTCTTACTTGTAGTCAATATTTGCATATTGGCAATGCTTCCGTTAAAAGTGTTGAACGTCTATGCGTGATTTGGCCGTAGGCCTAGTTTGAATATTAACGTGATGTTTTTGGGTTTGACTAAAAATTATTACTCGAAATGTTATAAAATAGTGGAACGACCCGTTAATTAGTATTTTATATTATTGATGGCTAATTGCTACACGTCTACAAGCATTTTATTCTTCGTGTCACTACAAAATGGTGCCGAATTTTTTAAAATCGTGAAATTTATTTTATAAATTTTAGGTTTTTGATTTTGCCTTTTCTTTTTTATATAATTATATGTGTTTCAGTAAGTTGTATTTTGTGTTTGTTATTGCTATATCTTTTTGTACTATTTTAGTAAAATTATGTCTAATAGTAGCTTTTAATATTTATAGCTTCTAGAATACCTAGATTATGAGAGTGAGTGATATATACAGATTTAGAGGTGTTAGGGTGAGTTGAAGCAACCCCCAATTTAAGAAATTCACTATATATTTATGCTTTTTATTTTTTATTTTTTTTTAGCACTTCTTGTTGTTAGAAAAAATCGATTGTAGTTCTCCAAATTAATGTTTTGGCTCTTTCCCTGTATATATGGTTATGGTTGGAAAGATAATCGAATTGACATTTTAATATATCTACTGTTATATGAATTGGAGTTTTTATTTTTTTCAAAGCTTTGAGCCCAACTTTAAAGCCCGAACTTGATGGGCTATATATTTTTTGCCGTAACACTAACCCCTCTTTTTCTTCCATATATTCAGGCTAATGTTGATCTTCAAACTTGATTGATATCCCCATCTCCGGTAGCTGTGGATTTTTTTATTTTTTTTTGGGTACGATTAACTGTTAAAACATGAAGTTTAACATAATCAGCAGAAGTATTTAAAAGAAACAAAACTTCGATAATGAGATTGAAACTCAGAATTACAAGGAAAAGGCGAGATACAACTATGTACACACACTCATAACATACTACATATATGTTCCCATCCCATACAAAAAAGTCATGCATATATGAGCGGTGAGAGCACTACTATGTCAGCTACTTGAGGTGATCTAAAACTGACTTTCTTCTTCAGCTTCCCATTTCCCAACTGCACACTCTCCTGTTTCTCACTCCTCATCGACACTATGTAACTCCTCTCTTTGCACTCTCCATCAAATGATGCAGCCATGTTCAAACTCGGAGATGCAGCGATCAAATCCTTCAAAGTCACCTTGTATAAATCTCCATGCGTCTCGTGTGGAAAGGAATGCATTTTTCGCATTTTCTTTGGGGCCGCTAAGCTCCTCGGGTTCACGGATTTCATGACGGGATCCTTACCACGGCGGCAGCACAGATTTGCGCCCATTTAATGTCTTTTAACAGTATGTGAAGTGGTGAGAGTACTATCGATTATAAAGGGATGAATGAAGACTTTGAGTTTACTAAATAAAACATATTGAGCATCGGATGCACCGCTGTATCGGATACGTTGTTTGAATTTAGTAGTAAAGAAATGGATGCTTATATAAAGCATGTATGTGTTGATTATGAATGGAGATTTGGAGTTTGCACACCTTCATTTGCAGAGGACAACGCCGACTTGTTTTGGCCTAATCTTTGTTCTTCATTCATTTTACACCCCTTTTTTTAATCTCATACTTCTATTCTCCCAAATATTCATTCCAATCACCTTTATTTTAGACTACATACTCAAATATATCTCAAACTATCGCAAAATTTTCAAATCTATCCTCAACTATTGATTTTGACCAAATAATACCCAAATTATGAATATATATATATATATGTACGCAATCTAGCCCCAAATAAATTTTTCCATATTTGAAAGCCGACAAAGATTGAAATGAAATTCAGGCATTATCTGAATCCACGTCAAACTTCCAATAGCCCTGCCTAAGCTTTCGGGTGGGGGGGGGGGGGAGCAATTGTATAGTTTTACATAGTTTATAATTGAATTGAAAAATGGTTTATAATAGTTTAGGACGTATTTGATTTTACCAACCACAAATTAGAATATTCTTTTCTTAGTCTCTGCTTACACAGATATTTAGTTTCTGCCGAAGCCAGAATGCAAGGAGAAAAGGCAACGATGAAATGCAAGTAACGTTGTTAGCAGAAAGAGCCGAGTCAAAATATGTTGAACTTCCATAAATCCTATTTGCACAAAGCATCCACAATTCCACCATCAGCAATTCAACGATTTCTGTTTAAACATTTGATTCCATTCTTCACTTCACGAGTTGAAAACTAATAATTAATCCCACAACCGATCACTCGATCGGAAATCGGAACATTAAAAGTATCTTTCAGAATTTCTGCACCGGATCAGTGACCAGCTGATGGCTTTGTCAACAATTCCAGTGATTTCTTAAGGAAATCGACTGCAACAAAAACATCATCGAATGCCAAAGCACTAACCGCAAACCTAGCTGCTTTCTGCGCTTCAGCAATTTGCCCGGGTGGAGGTTCATAGTTGCTGTCATACTCGTATTCTGGTCCTGCAGTTGGTGAAGGTTCTAAAACACTCCCATTCCTGGCAACTGGATCATATTGAGCACTCGATGGATAGCTTTCCCTGTTAGATGGTGGAAAATTGGGATAGGCATCATCAGGGCTTTGATGATAAGAAGGGTAGTGGGGCGGAGCTGTAGGAAGGCTACTCTCGGTAAAGCTAGGGTAAGAGTGGAAATTTGGGTACGAGTGAGGCAAGTGCTGCTGAAAATCTGGCTGGAACGGTTGGTGGTGATATGATTGAGGATGGATAGAACGTTCGGTGCCATTGAATGGAGATGGTTGATGAAAGCTGTCAGAAGGGTAGTCGTCACTAGGGTGATGATGCGGGGTTGAACCATTTGAGGAAGAAGAACGCATAACATTTGAAGGTTGTGGTGAGATACTAGTGGGCTGGAAATTAGCTTTATCATATTGGTGAGGGGATGAATCGGAATCTGGCGCAGTTGTTTCGGAATTGGGCCTAATGGCATCATTAGAGCTGCTTGGTTCAAGATCCTGTAAAAATAACAGTGAAAACTATTAGAATCCATATAAGATGTGACGGTTATCAACTCAGAAACTACGACTACTAAGATGATTATGGAAAGGAATACGACATTAATGAAATAAGGGCAAATTCTGCCCAGTCATTCGGTATTCCAATCAAGCTGATGAGAATAACACAGAAACAGCTCCAATTTTGTATAGCCTTTCACCAAGCAAGTTGATCAAACATACTCCCCAACAACTCAGTTGAAGTTTAGTGTATAATTTGAGTAATGAAAAATATCATACATATTCATCACTCGATGGCGCTGGTTCACCACCAGGAGGACCTGGTAGAGGTTTCCTCCCTTCGCTTAGAGCTTTCCTTATATCTGCTGCTTTCCAAGCTGCATACTTATGTTTCTGCTCAAGCTGCAGAAAAAAAATAAAAAACAGTTATTCAGTAAACTTACAAATGAAAAAGAAGCTACAAACAGTTCAAAGGAATGAAATATAAGCTTTAAAGAAAGATTCATGCTCGAGCAACTAGGAAATCCTATAGATCACCATCATTGTAATATTTTAAATCTAGTGAGAACTTACATCAGGCTGAACTTCACCAAACTGCTTCAGGATATCGAAGAAAATGCTCGCTGCATAAAAAGTTTTTGCAGTATTCCTGTACCAATTGGATAGATTTTATGTACTAGAAAATATAGACTAAAATAATGTAATCTCTCATCACTTATGCATGCCTACAATGTTCATGATATGAATCTCAGGGTGAAAATGGTTCAGAAAACATATAAGCACTGATCTGAAGCCTACAATCTTCAGAAGGTGACCCACCCACCAGCAGAACAAGAACATGTCTCAAATCTTCATGAGCACAAAATAGACTTGGGAAGAACTAACATATCATTAATGAGGTGCTGATACTAATCACATTTATCTTGAGTGACATTACATATTGACAGTTTCTCGCAGACAAGGTAGATGGCTTCACGACATTCAATTATACCAGAAACAAGAAGAAAAAAATGAGAAAAAATGCAGAAAAATAAAATTGGGGGGGGAGGGAACGAGATAAGATTAGTCACAAAAAAGGAAGAAGAGGATAAGATTTCTTTTGCAATGCAGAAGAAGGATAGATGGAAAGAATTCATGGTCAAGAATAATAAAAGAGAGGAATATACACGGATGCATCTCTCCAAAGTCCAAAACAAATATTAAATGTAAAAACAAACAAAAGAAACTATTAATACTAGACTAAACAAAGAACAAGGGAGTGGAGATGGATGCTAAATTTACAGTGGAAGAAGCCAAATAGAAATTTAATTTCTAATACAGTTTGGGTCTATCAATGTAGGGCAGACTATTAGAGAATTAAAACATGACATTATGATATAGTTGTTGTGCGATTGATTGCAGCATGATTAATTTGTTTTAGTCCTTTAATGTGTCTTTAAAGCTTCTAGTTGGTGTTGCAGTTGTAGTATTATTGGGTACTGTGATAGTATTTACTCTCAAGCATTGTTTGCTTGAAATGGAAGAACTGCTTGTGGAACAAAAGCTATTGGTCTTTTCTTCAAGGTTACACAGAAAAATATGTAGTCTATATTTGTTCTCAAGTTTATTCATCATTTCATTGTTAGAAGTACCCTTAACTCCATCAAGAACCAATTGAAATTTTAAAAACCAGATGTACACAATATTTAAACTGCAAATAATATTTGGTTTTAACAGTAGTTCTCCAATTTCAAAGAAACACTTCTGGAAATTACAGTTCAGCTAAGACATAATAACTCACTGTTAACATCATTACTTTCCAAATAATACTATGACATCATGTGTGATTTTTTGAGCGCATTATATAGCACTAAAACTAATTAACCATGCAATGTCACCACAACTATATCATTGTGTTGCATTGGATTCTCTCTTAATAGATTTCACCGTGTGTTGATACACCTGTAATGCCACTTTCTCATATGAACCCTATCTATTCAGTACACTCCCACGCACAAGATCCTCCTTCCTGTACTCACTATCAGATTATCACACCATATTAGAACTTTTAAAACTACTCAACTATTGAAGGCATAAGAAATTTTAGGGGCTTGTTCCTTTATGAGAAAAGGAAATGAATTCTTAAATGGCACACTGGCATGAGATACATCACCAGCTCAAAACTAATCAAAGAGATGTAGGGAGTAACATACAGATCAGCTCGCCCAGCTCTATCCTGCTTGTCTGCCTTCGAAAAGACATTCAAGGCAAATCCTTCCACATGTAGGTGGTCATCGGGCCCCAAATTAACTGACTTCTTGTCCTACGAGACGATATAAAAAAAGGATTAGTCACAAAGAGGCATCTTCTCATTAATCGTGATCTGGATTCTGGACAAATCAAATATGTAAGCCATGATATCAAATTCAAAAGGCAACAAACAACTTGGTATAGCTGTTTCAATTAGGCAATGTGGATCACTTAGCATTTACCAAATACTATTAACAATGAATTAGCATATGCAGAAAGCCACAAGTTCATCTGCATAATCCATCCCACCCTCAGTGAAGTTTCCACTATCTACAAAGACTACAAAGACACAAGCTCACACATATATGTGTGTAAAACTAATAAAAGACATCATCAATAAATTAACATTTGTGTGACTATGGAAATCAATCTGAACCGGCTAAACATTTAACAAGCATCGTGATGTAAACATCGAAAGTAAAGGAATTTCTTGCAACAGAATCCTAATTTCCAAACACCCGAATTTCAACTTCCTTACTAGAAATTACTTCAAATCGGAGTGAGAGAGGAGCTGCTTCCTCTCAGACTGGAATAATTGGAAAATAATAATAAAAATAAAGAGAGAGAATGAAGATGATCCAAAAAAAACCTTTTCAAGCTGATTCATTAGCGAGACAAGGAGGGCGTTGGTAGCCTTGGTACGCTCTTTCTGAGGAATCTTCAGCCCTCGCTCCATGGCATACAATCGACCTGATCGATAAATTTGAAGTAAACCAAAATGATAAGGATATTGAGAAGGAATATATAGAAATGGAGGAATGATAAAAGGAGAAATGTTTACAATAGTAGGCGACGAGGGGCTCGTGTTTCTGCAACTCATCGGCGCGCTGGAGGTAAGGGAGAAGCAGCTTCGCCGGTTCAATCTCGCTCGTCATCACAATTGAAGGCAGAAATTTGAATTGGTTTTCTATCACTTTACCCTTTCTTGTTCGCTCTTCCTCCTTCCTTACACACTACACAACAAACCAATGTCTTCAAACTCGGACTCATCGCTTTGATCGATTAAATTTTCAAAAACATATATATACTTAAGAAAATATATAAGCATAATAAAAGTTTAATCGATCTATTACATGGAAGTTTTCATTAGTATTTGTTCAGTACTGTAAATAATTCAAATATACTTACAAGAAAATTTGGAAAAAAAAAAGTACAATTTTTAAAAGAAATATGATATAAAAATCATAAGTTTTGATTAACTCCTACCACCATATTCTTTTATATGTCAAATTGTCAATTGTATAAAAAGAATAGTTTAACGGTCATAAATTTTTAATTTCTAATTTCAAATGGAATAAAGATAAGTATTTAATATTTTTTTTTAAATTTATCTCAATGTTTTAAGAAGAGAAAATTTTCATAAAGTACACAAAATTTGGATAAATTCTAGTTTTATATAATTTGAAGTAAAATATCCCAAGTTTCAATTTTTCTAGTTTTTTCCCCAATTTTAAGTTGGTCATAAGCAAAAGCTAATGTAGCTGCCAAATTTGTTTACATGGCAAAATTTTCCGACCAACTCAAATGACAACATATTTAAAAGAAAATAATACCGGTTCTTTAGAAGGAAATAATATTGTTGTGAGCTGAACAAATATAGTTTAAGATTTAGAATTTAGGGGTATTATTAAATTATGTTTTTCAACTCAAAACTATATCGTTTTTTTTTTTCTAAAATACCAATGTTTTCTTTTTAAAATATTGTTTGTTTGAATTGGGCAGACGTTTTTGCCATGTAGGCAAATTTAGCTGTCAAAATTGGTGTATTTTATTTTTAATTTAGAGGTTATGTGCACAATTAAAATTAGTCCAAATTTTTTATATATTTTATGGCAATTTTCTCTTTAAGAATGGGTTCAATAAATTAATCAAAGAAAATATGCTAATTATCTTTAATTAGTGCAGTTGCTGAAGACTCAAGCATCTCGGACTTGTTTGTTATATGTATCATTTTATTCAAATTTCATGAAATTTTATACATTAACCGGTTCGCTGAGTTGCATAACTTTTATACCAAAAATGCAGCCTCTGACGCATAGATTTTGGAAAATGTAAAAAGTCATTTTGCTTGTACAATAAATAAATGGTCAAACAATTTACTAATAAATTGTTAAATTGAAAAAAAAAATAGTTCAAGAACTTAAACTACGTAACAAAAGTAATATTATTTCCACAAAAAAAGTTAGAAGGGGGCAATAATTTATAACTGTATTGCAAATGAAACATTTTATGCTACAACACTTTTGAGCTACAATATTCATCAAATTAAATCAATTATTAATGCAGAATTCACAAAATGAGGTTTGATCCTAACTGGAGAATTGTCCAAATTTCAAACCATTTAAGTTTCTTCATAATGTATTCTCAATAATAGAAAATAAGTGTCTTCATAATGTCACAATCACTATAACTTGATAAGCCAAATTTGACTGCACGTTATTGAAGAACAAATTGATCAAACATATAATAATTTACCTTTAAGAAATGCAAAATAGGATCCCCAGCAATGCGAGTTTCTAACATCTAATGCAGTCTCTACTGTAAAAACAATATGCTTATAAAACAAGAATCTTCCTACAACTGCTCTGCTACGTAAACAACAAAAGGTACCACCACCAACACCTTGACACCACAAGTGACTATGGCGTACTTGGAAGAGGTTCAACCCCAGAAACGTGTGATGATGCATCCTCTTTTGACACCACCGGTGCAGCTGGTCTGGCTTCCCTCTTCCCATCTTTGTTCACGGATCTCGAACCATTTTGGTGAGCATTTAGAGAGAGGCGCCTACTGGTGATCCCGTTGGCACGTGGTGGACCAACCACTTTCTTGGCACTAGGCTGTCTGGCCGGGCTTGGTGTTGGACCAACTTCCTGTTCTTTAATCGAGAGTTCACTGAACTTCTTCTGCTCCTGCAAACATAAACAATTCGTTTAAGATAGAAGCTCGGGAATAAAAGAAATCATAATATAAAGAACACAATGGATTTGACTTACCCTCGACCTCTTCTTCTCCTCTTCTCTGTCGTGCCTGAGCATTGCATACTCATCTAGCATCGCGAGTAGAGGAACACCATCGTAAGTGAATGTTATTCCATGGTCTTCCTCCCATATTCGGGTTTTAGCAACCAAGCTATCAACAAGAGCTGCATGACCAATATAGGTTAGAAATTTTTAATATCAGGGTAAAAGTGAGAAACTAATTAAACAGGCATTCCATGGGAAAATGGTATCAACTTGAGTTCGCTTTTTACAAAAAACAGGTGAAAATAAATATAAAGTGTAATACTTAAAGATGTAGCATGATAAGTACCTGGAATTTTATTCACCAAGACTCTTGCCTTTTCTGCTCTCTTCAGATTCAAATGTGCACCTCTACTAGCATTATACCTATTTTCATCCTGTTATCCAATGCAACACATCCTATGATTAAAAAACGTAGTAGGTCAAAATAAATTATGTTCGTATTGTTTGAGACCAAGGTGAAAGAAATTTGTGATTTTGTCAAGCTCTAGGCAGTAAATAAATAACACGCAACATAATCTACATGCACAGGAGAAGCAAAGAGACAAATTGATTACCCTGTTGTAATCTTCGAGCCAGCTTTCTTCTTCACAAGCCGACATCCATTTCTCAACCTTATCCAATATCTCCTTTCTGCTCGCTGCCTCCTCTTTTGCTTTTTCTATCTGATTATCCATGTCAGCTAATAAGTCTGTAGGTTCAACACTCCCGGAATCAATAAGAGACAAAATTCTTTCTCGGGCAGCCTCAGTATCAATCTCTATGTGAGCACGAGCAAATATATGCTCGAGCTCAGTCTGCCTCTTAAAAGCAATTTCCTTCATTCTGCTAGCTTTTAGGTGATCAAGCCTCTCAACTTCCACTTCAGCCTTTAAGAGTTGCAGGATTCATTAAATTTAAAGAATAATTTTCGTTCTACGAATATAAAGTTTCATGCAATAAAGAACCCGCACCTGTTCAATAAGGTCCAAAGCAAGAGCCCCGGGAGCAGTAACCTCATCTACCGATGCTGAAATATTGCATGTTACATGATCAAATAGAGCACGCTCTTCTGGTGGTGTATCCATCAAGTTCCAAAGGTCAATTAGCTGAGATGCCAATTCTTGAAGCTGTAGAGAAAGATATGAATCAATAACAAGACACCGCCATAGATATCTCGATGGTTATAAGTGTTTTAAGAAAGATTATCCCCTTGAAATAAGCATTCCAAGAAGATATTTCAGGTAAGATTAATCTTCAATCCTAAGTATGCAACATAGTAGATGCCATAAATTCAAATTCTTCAACACAAACAAGACACTCAGGTTATGTTTCTTAACAAGTGACCACAAGAAGTTAACCAATTACTCAAACTTGAAACAGCTCAATATTATGAACCTGAAACTTATCATCAGTTTTGAATTATTATTTCCTGTAGCACAATTTACATGCCAGAACCTAGTCAAATGCTCAATGCAATTGTACATTTCTCTTAGATCCTTGTGCTGATGGTTGACGAAAAAGTTCAATAAGAATTAAGAATCATTGCAAGGTGACTTTTTTGCTAAATAGACTGAAAATTTGTGGCATGATAGGAAAGAGTTGAGCTTCTAATCTCCACAAGTGAGTGCTGATGCATACTAAGGCAGCAGTTTACATTGGGATCTATATTTTCCAGCAGAAAACCAGGTAGGTGAACACATAATTACCTTATGCAATCTCATCCTCTTGTCTTCCTTTAGTGTTAATACAGTGTCACCCAACCTTGATAGGGTATCATCGCTAATGCTTTTCAACTGTGTACTACGGGAGTCGTTTAGGCTAGGATGCACTTCTGTGACAGTAGTAAGGAAGTCCATGCCAAGAACTGCACACAGATCGTGTACAGTGCTCACGAATTCAAGAACCTTGTGCAGCCTCTCACTCTGCAGGATCAAGAAAAAAAAACAACCATGAAGATGTTACTACTAAGGACCGCACGGTAACAAAAATCGCTGATTTATGGTAAGTTATAGACCTCACCTTTTCCTTTTGAAGGTCTTGAAGCTGAGCACGAAATCCATCTAATTTCTTAGCGGATAGATCTGATTCATCAACTACAGGACTTTCGACCTGCTCCCTGGTACCAGCAATTTCTGCACATATCCTTTGGATCTGAGATTGGACGTCATAGAATTCTTTTATCCTATCGTCCTTTTGCTTCCAAAGTCTTTCCAAAGCAGGAGCTATAGCTTCAAGCTGTTCTTTGATAGTTCCAGATGTCTTCTCAGGCTGCAGAAGAACAAATCAGCACAAGCTACAATTTAGTAAGATAAACTTAAACTACACCCAACTCATCCACTATCACACTAATCATAACATAATGATCATCTCCCGAGTTTGGTAGAACGACATAGCTGGTTTTCGTATAACAGAAGAGACATTTACTTACAATCCCTACATAGGTCTTCTCTCCAAGGGCTGATAGGAGATTGGTGAGTACAACTCTAGCATCTGCCAAAGTCTGAAGAAGGTGTGCCCTAGATTTCACAGCCTGGTCAACTTTTCTCTTGTATACATCCAAGCAGTCTTGGTCCAACTGAAGGAGCATTCTGTCCCGTTCTTCTTCGGTCTCACCTACTTCATCCCAGATTTGCTGCATTAAAGCAAGGATTAGTTTTGTTCCGCAAGTGAAAACAAAGACCAGGGACTGGAGAAGGGTAAACCTGCAAGCGCTCCAATAAGGATCCACATGTAACTTGACCAAGAAGAGGATTCTCAGCTTCTACGGTTGCCATTCTACTAAGGGTTCAGACTAACCTGAGAAATTATCAGACTTGTCAAAAATACTTTCCAGTTATTCCAGCAAAAGATGAGGCAAAATATACAATAAAGACAATGTAATCTAGTACTTGTCCAAGAGATTGTCAAAAAAGTCACCACTTTTATCCAGAACTCAAACACACCAAGTAGCATTAACAACAGAAATTCTTCAACTCAAGAATTCGATAAAGCAAGCCTATGAGCTAAGAACCTCCTCCATCACAATAGAATCAGTGTTTCGATACTGCTCTCAAAACATGGCTGATTTCCACGTGAAAGGAAATGTTCCTATAACTCAATCTACACTAAAACCCTACCCTGCCTCAAGCAAGTAAAACACACACAAATGCACAAGTCCGCAGCACATGACATGAACATCCGAAGCCAGCAACAACAACAAAAAAGGAAAAAAAAAAATAACGGCATCTCACTACAATTTCAACAAAAAAATACAAAAGGAAGTTCCAAAGCAACTCTGTCGCTGAGTTGCAGAGAGAGAGAAGAGGTGGTAAGGAGAAAAATGGTTACCGGATGGCGGTGTAGGGGTCGGGTGACAGAGTATTGGTATGCAGATCTAAAGAAGGTATGTGTGCGAGTGAGTGGAGTGTGTGCAGAGCAGACAGGCAAAGGCAATAAAATGTTTAAATGGGAGTATGGCCGTGGGTCCCCCCGGGGGAAAAGTCTATTTTGCCCTTGTGTAGAGAAGTTTGACCGGATCACACAAATTTCTATAATATTTAATATTTTAGTACGATGTTCCCGCAATATTAAGACACATTCCCTAGTATCCCGTGCGTTGTGCGTTCCACGCTTCTATGTTCTATCATTTCTTCTTTGTTCTTTTCTTTTCTTTTCTTTTTTGGTGAGTGCCCAAAAATTAAAAAAGACACATTTAATTGGTAATTAAGATCGTCATTAACTCTAATTAATAAACAATTACTAATTGTGGTTGTTTGCACAAAGGTGGGTTAGACTTAGGGTGGATAAAAGGTCTTTTTCAACTCCGAATAAAAGAAGAGATACTCTTAATTATGCCATTAATAGGCATCAATTTTTTAGCTATAAATGGACCCACTTTGACATTTTAACAACAATAAACAAACCTAACACATAATGTTTATAATGGTCTAGATTTAGAGTAATTCATATTTGAAGCTAAATGTCTCACATTTAAATTTACTGTAATATGGTCATTAAATTTTGTAATGCAATACCAAAAAAATACTTACACAATTGACATATTAATATCCGACTTGTCAATCTCTTTTCTTTTTCTTTAGGAACTAGAAACACGTGAAAGTTACAATTTTAAATAATATATTTATATATAAAAAAATAGTTAATCTTATTATAATTTTGAAAAAAATTATATATATACAGTTAAGTAGATTCTCATCTTATATTAAAACTATAAACATATATTAATCATATATTTAATTACTTTAGTATCCTTAAAACGTGAAATAAGTAAGAAAAATAGAGTAGCTAAACACATTTTTATAACAACAAGGAAGTACTTGGTATGATGTAATGGAATGCGGGGGAATGGAATGGAAATGTTTGGTATGAAGAAAATGAGGTGTTTGGTATGATGAAATAGACCTTCATTCCATTCCTTCTCGTTCCATTCCATCGTACCAAGCGTCTCCTTAAATTTTGCTAAGTTGTCTTCATTAAAAAAGAAAAAGAAATCCGAAAATCCAGCAAACCGGAACCAGAACTGCTGGAACCGGCCGAAAAATCGGTGGTTTTGAACCGAAATCGGAACCACCGATTTTCGGTTCAAAATTGAAACTGCTTCTTTGCTTCACGGTTCGGTTTCGATTCCTGCCCCCTCGAAACCGAAACTGGCGGTTCCGAAACCATGAACACCCCTATTTGTACTATCACAAAAAATAGTTTTTGCCGAGACAAAATTTAATTTTTACATAGTTTCTCATAATAGCTCATCAAAAATAAGAGGATCCAAATCGAATTTCAATTAATTTGAATTGTTAGTAGAATAATTTTTATAAGGAAATTTATTTTTTGAAAATGGCTGAATAAATCTTTGAGACCACATCGAAGATTTGTAGACATCCGCACGAGAATGCGGCCATTAACATATGCAAATGTTGGCTGAGCAAGTAATTTGTGTTTCTTAAGGGTGCAAACGGCAAATTGAATAACATAAGTTTGGGTTGCTTCACTAAATTATTCAAACTTTAAGGGCAAATTGAAATTGTCACATTCTCCCTCATTATATTATCATAAGATCTCTCTCAATCACAAATTCTTTGGCTATTTGTTTGGCAAAATATTGTATCAATAGATTTGGCGAACTTTACCCTAACCTTAAATCTGCATCTTTTCCGCAAGCAAGATTTCATCTTTCTACCTCAACCCTAATTCTGTTAGTTAACCCAAATTCCAGCCGCTATGGCCGGTGATTCGATTGAACCAACGCGTCGCAAGCACCACCGATCCTCCTCCACCGATGACGCGGAGGAGCGATCGAAACGCCGCAAACATCGCCATCACCATCGGCATCGCCATCACCACCGCCACCGGAGCAGCAAAGAGAAGGAAGAAACGACCGAGCTGAAAGAATTGGAAGGTGATAGAATCGATGATGCTGAGGTTGAAGAAATCCAATTAGAAAGTACTGCGGAGGACGGTGGAGCTTCTTTGGGCGAAGTTCCGGTGAAGCATAAATCTGATTTCGCCGGGTTGGATTATGAGATGGAGGAAGGCGAGATAGTGGAGGATGATGGTTTGGTTGATTTTGTTAATGAGGATTCTGACAAGTCCCAGAAGAATTCGCAATCGGATGCTGAGTTTGGGGGAATTAATAAGAATTCGCAATCGGATGTTGAATTTGGGGAAATTAAGAAGAATTCGCAATCGGATGTTGAGTTTGGCGAAATTAATAAGAATTCGCAATCGGATATTGAATTTGGGGAAATTAAGACGAACGGATGTGTTGATTTTAACATGGTATGTTCAGATCCCCTTGCTTATCTCTATAATTTTATTTTCATCCATTTTGGTATTCATTGCTTCATGGCGTCTTATAGGTTCTTTGAATGTCTATTACATACGTTTTTCACTGGACTTGTTTCATAAACATGGTTTTTGTGTTTTCTTATAACGTTGTTCTCTCCCAATTCGTATATGACATTTTCCAAGTGGCCAAGTGTTCCCAAAGTTTACTAGTTCTTTGGAACCCGGATATCATGAGCTTCCATGACTTCCATATATGTTTGTTGCAACGAGTTTCTGATCAAATTTGTAGTGATAGGAAGATGTTCTGCTTTCATGCAAATATTCTTGCTGCATTACATGGATCCAGCAAATTTTATGAAAAGGGAGCCTGTATTTACATTTTGGTGTCAGGCAAAGTTCCCTTAGGCGTTTCCACTTTCCAGAAGACTGAAATGATGGCTTTGAATTGATTGTAAGACTTGGTTACGTGTACAGAACTTATTTTGCAAGCATAGTTTGTTATGTATGATTTTGGCTTGTTGAGTAATGTTCCCTTCATATATTTTCTTTTTCAGGGAGTTAATGAAGATAGTCTGGAAACAGTTGATAAAAGATTTCAGAAATTGGGGAAGGACAAAACAGATAGCAAAGAAAGTGGTGAGATAGATCAGGAGAGGTTATCTAATTCTGTGGGTCTTGCAAATGGGGGTTATGAACATAAGTATCAGGAAGTGGATAGTACACATCTTTCTAGAGATGATAAGCTGACTTGTAACTTTGTTGATGAAGTTGATCGAACAAGTTTGAGGAAATCTTCATCTTCCGAGAAAGTGCCCAGAGGCGGATCTCACTCTCATGAGAATCACCTGAAAGAGAGATCATATAGTAACCTATTGAGGTCACCTGAATTGTCTAGGGGGAGGTCCCGGTCCCGAAGTATTGTACGTGAAGCTTCCGTGGAGGATCCCTATTGCAGGGAGAGGAAACATCGGAGTGGATCTGATGATGAACGAGCTGCTAGAGATGCCAAAGCATACAGACACAGCAGTAGGGACATCAGGGACAAAGAACGGGAACGTAGTTCTAGCAGCAGATATCCGGAGAGAGTAGAAAGACATTATAGCAGGGAGGCTCGGGACACATACAGGGAGGGCAGCAGGGAGAGGGATTGGGATAGAGATAGAATTAGAGACAAAGAAAGGAAGGCGGAGGATATTGGAAGGGAAAGAGAGAGAAACAGACTTCGAGACAGAAATCGAGGAGAGAGGGAGCAAGATACGCGGGAGAATGATAGAGACTGGGAAAGAGAGAGGGGCAGAGATAGGGAGAGGGGAAACGGGAGGGAGAGGGAGAGGGAGAGGGAGAGGGAGAGAGACAGGGATCGAGTAAGAGAAGACCTGATCAGGGACCGGGAGAGAGATCGACAAGGGGTTAGAGATGGCAGAAGAGCTAGAAGCAGGGATAATGATAGGGATAATGATATCGATCGATTAAGCAGACGCCAGAAATATGACAAGGGTGAAGATGCTCATAGAGATAGGCTTAATGAATCCAGGCACAGAAGAAACTATGAAGATTACCATACAGAGAATATGAGGAGAAGTGATTTTGAAAACGAGAGATCTAAAGATAAACTGGGTAATGAGAAGTTGGAGAGGTATATATTTCTTTAAAATAAATTAGTTGATTTGAGTTTTTTTTTCTTTTTCTTCATCACCTTCTATAATTGTTCATTTTGTGCTTTTGGTGGTCACAGAGAAGATGATAGGCAAGAGGACTATCAAGAAAAAATCGCAGTGCAACTTGCCGAGCAGGAAGAGGACGATCTTGAGAGAATCAAGGAGGAAAGTAGGAGGCGAAGGCAAGCTATCCTTGAAAAGTACAAAAACAAACAGCAAAAACCTGAAACCCGTGTACAAGGTATCGTCAAAGATAATATGTGCTTACCCTTATTGTTATTTGCTTATATTACTATTTCTCTAGCTGTTTGGCAAATAGTTGAGCTTGAGCTTCACTGGGAGCAACACTTGCTCAACACTTTTATGTGCTATTTTATCATTTTATGGCATTTTCATTAGTTATCTGGTATTTATTAGTTCATCATGTGTATAAATTCAAGATAAAGATGGATTTATGAAATAAAAGTATTTGCTAGCATATTATGGATGCTGTCTATGCTGGATTACAATTGACTTATCTTAAATCCTTTTCTCTTTAAATGTTAATATGTTACTTCATATTCTTGAACTTTCTGATGGTTTCTCATTTTATGACAACATACTTACTTTTCTGATATGGACGTTAATATGTTGACATATTGTTGGATGTTTGCTTCTTTTCTTCTGGTAATGTTATGTTCGGCTAATTCTTGCATCTTACGTGCCAGTAGTGGATACAGTTGGAGAGTCTTCAGCACACGTGACATCTGCTGAAGTTCTACCAGAGAACTCTGACAATCAGGCTGAAGGAGCAGATGATTATGTTCCTGAACCGTCCTTTGCTGTGGGGAAATCGCCTTCACAAAATGGTCTTTCAACTGCTGAGATGGCCACTGGAACTGGCGGGCTAGGAGAGGGTACCCCCAAGGTATTTTTGTTGCCCTTGATTTAAAACAATTTATGTTTATTATCAGCAGTTATGAAAGTTATACTTGTTGCTTGTTTTCTATAGAGGTCATTGAAGGGGTTCATTTTTGTCTTAGTATCATGAATGACACTCTTTGCTGGTCGTATTTAGTCTTCTATTGTAATATCATGTCAAAGAATGATGAGTTTCCTCATGGAATTGTTGCAGAGTGAGAGATCTAATGATATGTTTCATGATGATATATTTGGAGAATCACCTGCTGGAGTTCGTAAAACGGTTAGTTTGTTTTTTTTTTACGAAGTTTAATTTTTAGTTGGTTATATTGATTATTTAGCCCCCGTAGTCTGTTGAATCTTCCCCATGTTGTAGTTCTTCTATGTGCTCCTCTATTAGGAGCCATTTGTTGCTTCTCTTATTTGAATCATACACTTCTTCAGGGTAAAGGGGATGGTATAGCTGTTGAAAAGAGTGGACTAAATGACAATTGGGATGATGCTGAAGGTTACTATGGTATGTGCCTGACCACTAATATCTCTAGTGCATTATGTCTGTATACATGTTTCTATAATGATCCATGATATCATCTTTTTGGTGCTTTTGGCTTGGTTAAATACCTGTTGTCTGGTAAAAGATGTTTCTTTTGTAACTCAAAACATATCACACTTGGTAAAAATTGAAGTTTTTGGTGGAGCTGGGTTTGGTGAAGTCTCATTTTCAAAATGATTTAGAGTAGTGGCAAACCCCATGGTCTATATGCCTATTTGTATTCGTGTATCTGCACTATTTATGAAAGTGTAACTTTTCAGTTGGACTTTTCTGATTGTAGTCTCATTATATTTTTGACGACCAGGCTACCGTTTTGGGGAAGTACTTGATGGCCGTTATGAGATAATAGCTGCCCATGGAAAAGGTGTATTTTCAACTGTTGTTCGAGCAAAGGATCTAAAGGCCAAGCCTGGTGATGCTGAAGAAGTAGCAATCAAAATTATACGTAATAATGAGACAATGTGAGTATCTTTTTTTTCCCCCCTTTTATTTAGCTTTAAATGGTTGTGATAATTGGAAGCTCTGTGCTAACCATCTTAATATTCTTGTTTTGTCATCAAATTCAGGTATAAGGCAGGTATGGAAGAGTTGGTCATTTTAAAGAAGTTAGTCGGTGCTGACCCTGAGAGCAAGCGCCATTGTGTTCGTTTTCTTTCTACCTTCAAGTACCGGAATCATCTATGCTTAGTTTTTGAGTCTCTTCATATGAATTTACGAGAAGTTCTGAAGAAATTTGGTCGTAATATTGGTCTGAAGCTTACAG
Organism: Monilaria moniliformis; assembly: GCA_034509125.1. Taxonomy (NCBI): domain Eukaryota; kingdom Viridiplantae; phylum Streptophyta; class Magnoliopsida; order Caryophyllales; family Aizoaceae; genus Monilaria; species Monilaria moniliformis. Next base: position 12,206 of record JAYDZE010303161.1, on the reverse strand, counting down.
CTGTGAGGGCATATGCTAAGCAACTATTCATAGCATTGAAACATCTGAAAAATTGTGGTGTTCTTCATTGTGATATCAAACCAGACAATATGCTGGTATGCAGACAGCATCCTCTTCTTTTGTTTTCTAATCATGTTTTAGCTTTTCTTTATACTATTTTGAATTTCATCAGTGATTAGTGCGATTTCTTTCTCTAGGTGAATGAAGCAAAAAATGTATTAAAGCTTTGCGACTTTGGTAATGCCATGTTCGCTGGTAAAAATGAAATCACGCCGTATCTTGTTAGCCGTTTTTATCGTGCCCCTGAGATAAGTAAGAGTGGCGCTATTTGCAATGTAATATTGCTTTCCTTTGATTATTTTTTCTTGTGATTAATCGGGTTTATTTCTCTTTGTCTTTAGTTCTAGGACTATCATATGACCATCCTATGGATATTTGGTCAGTTGGTTGCTGTTTGTTTGAGCTTTACACCGGTAAGGTCCTATTTCCTGGTGCTACTAACAATGACATGCTTCGTCTTCACATGGAATTAAAAGGTCCTTTCCCGAAAAAGATGCTCCGTAAGGTAAGTATGAAGTTTGATTGTTTGTGCTGGGGCAAGTCTGATGCCCCTTTTTTTGTGTTTTGTCATTTGATGGTCATGGGTACTTACTTGCTACTTTGTTGCAGGGAGCATTTACTGATCAGCACTTTGACCAGGATCTGAATTTTCTTGCAACAGATGAGGATCCAGTCTCCAAAAAGGTTGGTATGCTACTTTAGATTGCTTTGTCTCTATAGATGATACTCCACTTTCAGGTTGGTTATAGTGGATCTGTGCTTATGTTGAACTTTTACTCTGTTTTCGCAGCCAATAAGGAGGCTGATTGTGAATATCAAGCCAAAAGACTTTGGCACATTAATTTCTGGATCTCCTGGTGATGATCCAAAAATGGTTGCTAATTTTAGAGATCTTATGGAAAAGATATTTGTCTTGGATCCAGACAAGAGGTTGAATGTATCACAGGCCTTGGGCCATCCTTTCATCACGGGCAAGTGAACCATGATGCTGATTTCTGACTACAGAACTGCTGTTGCATTAGATACTCATGCATTTTGGTCTCGTCTCAATACTGAATTATCTAATTGGACATTTATCTGTCTTTGTCTTCTGTCTGGGAGCGAGAATTCAGGAGACAGTGAATTGGGCGTGGTTGGAGTTCTTAGAGATGATCTTGGGGAAGGCAGTTATCGTGGAGTTCTTTCCATGGATTGTTTTCTGTTTCTATTGTAAGAAACTCACTGAAGGTGTTTCCTTTGTTTGTACTAATTCTTAATGATGACAATCAAGAAAGCTTTACAAATCATTGTTTTTCAGTGATTCGGGTTTACTTTTACTCTGGATCTGGTATTAGCAGTTACACTGGAGGCATTAGTTTCCTCAGTATAGAGATCGGGATACCATTGCCTCCACATATACATATGTATATATATGATGTGCTTTTTAAATGTGGTTCTTTTTGGGATTTTATCCCGAGAGTTGGTATGAACTTTTCATGTCCATGTCCTGATACAATGTGTTTTCTATTTTTTTTAAATAATTGTCCCAGGTGTTTTGCTTACTGTTGTTCTAGGTTATTCTCTGTTTTATTTTATTCCTATACTCTACTGTAGAACTTTGGTTCTGGAGAGTCTAATCTAATCTTTCATTCAGGACCCTTCTTATGCTATGAGGAAACTGTTCAATGGTTTAGATGATTAAAGGCACTCTGGAGAAGGTACCTTGGTTTGTCTCTTAGGAGTTTATGTGGTGCCTCTGAGAACTAACCAATTTGAATGTGAATTACTCTAATGATTTTTATTATTCACATTGGTTTGGATAGTTGAGTTAAATGATTGGTAAATTTGACTGCCTTGTGCTCATGTATCTCAAAATGTCTCAGAGGTGTAAGCTATTGCATACAAGAAAACCATATCTGCCATCTCTGTGACTCATCTATTAGCGTCTGAATGTTCGGATGAATGCTTGCTAGTAAATTCTTTGTTGGTCTACTGTGCTTTTTGTTGCACCATATGTGCCTTGAATTGACTCTGTGCATGTGGTTTTTTCTTGCTCCTGCCTTAGAACTTTAATATTATGTACCTTGAGGTTGACATATATCTGATCCATGGTTTGGTTGTTCTGGAGGACTGTATGCCCTGAAGATGTTTGGATGTTGCTCTGAAGTATGAAATAACTCAAGTAAGTTATCCAGTTTGATATTTCTATTCTATTTTTTTTTAAATCTTCATCTTTCTCTGTTGGTGAGGGGAGGGTGTTTCGGTAATGTACCATTCATTAAGCTATTCTGCAACTCAATTATGACCTGCATCTGTTGTGTTTGTAGGTTGAGCATCTCCCCTTCACATTGGTGAGTGACCTCTGTGTTGCCTATTGTTTTTGGTCTCTTCCTTTTTTGCTGTTAATCAGGTTTGTGATGCTAAGACATCCCGGCATCATATTCATCAATTTATCTGATTTCTTTCAAACAACTGCTCAGTTGGTTTCCAATTTTTTGATTGACAAACCATGTGTCACTTTCACCAGGCTTTGGATAGTATTCTTCTTTTGCATGCAAATTCATTTTCCTGCAGTTTTTGATTTTTGAAAAGTAAGATACTCAGTACTCTTGGCCCGATATCTGAATTTTGACCAGACTTCCTTGAGTTATCAGTCATTAGATACGATAGCTAGCTTCTTATAAACTGTTACCCCCCCCCCCAAGGGAAAAAGATCATTTGAACTAGAATCAATTTTGTATATGCTTTAAGTTACTGTTGCATGTGTCAACCTTATAATCAATATTCTCGTCTCATTGATATTTGTTGGAGATTCTTTTCATTTTTTAACTTTTTTGTGTTCGTTGAAAATATGATGTGAACGTGTAAGGTGGGTTCATATATCTTAAATACTTTAGGAATTTGTTGTGTACTTGAATGAACTTGCCAATCTCCGAAATTCAATTTTGATTGCCATTTTGTGTAGATTAGGTAAACCATGTGATTTCTACCCCACCCCCACCCCCAATAAAAAATCTCTTGCCAGATGGCTCACAAGTGGTGATGCATTATCTTGATTCATTTGGTTGATGAGCAAATGTAGAGGCGCTAAATCTCTGTTGAAGCAGTGATTCCATCTCGTTTACATTGATTAACATGCTATATCGTGCATAAATGTAATGGATCGAAGTTCCATGTTACACATTTGACTTGTCTCTTATTTCCCCTTTCTCCGTAACTTCACTTTCTATAACAGTTCATTATCATATAGGCAGAAACTATGGAACATTTTCTGTTTAATATTTCTGCAATTGTTTAGAGTAATGCAAGCTCTGTGAGATGGTATTTTGTAGACTTCTCAAGTACATTTTACATTTTGTTTGTAGTCTCGTATATTTAGGGCTCCTATGTTTCAAATTCCAGAAGCAGTTTTGTTTTTTCTACTAGGCAAAAACTGAGTTTAAAACTAATTGAACTACTTCTGATATTTTCTTCAATTTTTTAAAGCCTCAACGTTGTTCTTTTCAATTTTCAATTTTCAATTTTCAAGTTTTAGAAATCTTTTAATTGGTCCCAAAGTATTTTGAGTTCCTTTCACAATATAAATTACTCCATTTGTCCATAAAAACATGAAAATTTTCCTTTTCTATGCGTCTTATAAAAACATGAAAATTTCTTCTGTTTTTTCTTTTTTGCACACTACCCTATCATAAAATGTTATAACAATACATTTACCATCACAACTTATTTATAATCATTTTACATAACAATGCTATGAAAGTGAGATTCTTTCTCTATTTACAATATAAACAACATTAAATTTCTTAAAATTTGTGTCCAAAGATTTATTTATGTTTCTAAACTCATGCTTAAAGATTTGTTATGTTTTTTTTGGGATGGAAGGAGTATTTAAGATGGATGCCTCTCAATGTATGATACGCGTCATATATAAAGAATTGGGTAAGTACATGGGCAAGTAATGAAAAAATTATCTAAACAAAAGGATGAAAGTCCAACGGCGAGTAGTTCCAGAAAATCTGGTGGAAAAAACTATGGGTATGAATCAAGACGCAGTGATATACAAAACAAAGTAAAGGTTAAATGTTTTACAAAAATGTCAAAAAGTAAATTAAGAAGCTTATATGGGTCGATGTTTTCGTTTATTAAAATTTTAAATGCAAATTCAATAATGAAAGTATAGGCTAACTGATCCTAAATTCTCTAAGTATCTAAACGTACGCGATGTGCGTATATACAAGTTAACATTGATGGTAACGAAAAGGTTAGAATAATACATAAGCTCTCGTGGATAAAGTTCATCTTTCATAAACATAAAAACAAGCCATCATATCGCTAAATCTTTCACTGCTTCTTGTTACATATGCTGCCAAGAATCGCATCGCACTTGCAACTCTGGCTCTTCATCATGCTGTCAAATTTTCCTTTTAGACTCATTTGCGTCTGGCTCGTTTGTTTATGCCCTGCCCCAGGTCATCGAAAGACTGCAAGTTGACACCACAATCCTCGTCGAATTCCAGACCAAGTTCCTCCTTTTGAAATAAGGATTAAATGTGGTGAAGGAGCCCACGTAGCTGGACCGAAACATAAATTAATCGAACTAAGGAAATACCTTGAATTCTTTACGGTTCTTAAGTGAGTTCTCTGTGATGGCACTCCACACATCCTTGAACATCCTCTTGCTTCCGTCTCCACTGATCCATTGTGTCAGTATACATATTTTCCACAGCCCGTCTCTGCTCTGGGGTCACTAGAGTAACTCCCTGCCTCAGCTTAGTCAACTTATCCTCCATCTGCTTAGCCTGCATATATCTACGGTTTCATAAACAATACATCCGTTCTATCTGCTTGTTAACGTGTCTGATTTACCTCGTTTTCCAATTGAATCTGCCTGGCTAGTATCTGGTCGAGTGTCAAATTTGATTGGAGTGCCTTTATCTCTGCCATAAATAGTACATGCAGATCAGATTAAGAGTATTTTTGATATTGAACAATTTCAAATCAAATTCATCCTGAACTCTCTGCCAGTAGACCTTGATTCCAATTGATTTCCTACAAGATTCTACCATGCGTGTATACATGTCGAGCATAGATTAAAGATGAAGACTGCAGTATATAACCAACTCAAAACACCTTAATTCGAAATGAAACAGAACTATCAAAAGGGAAATCATATGCATACCAGCTTCAACCTCAGAGATGGTTTATTTTCTTTCAGCAAGCTGTTCTTGGAGTTTCGAATTTTGCTCTTTCATCTGATTGAGCTCTTCGCTGTTTGGGATGTTGAACTGATCTTGCCTAGCCAGGTATATTTTCTGCTTGCCATACTCTTTGAATGATATTTTCCCACTGTCTGCAAGGCTATCGAATGCTTTTTGTATGGCAGCCTTTTTTAGATTAAACTTTTGCAAAGAATCGGCTACATTTGTGAATTCAAAGGCCTATTTTACTGCACAGAACACAGAATTGCCGTAATATACAACTTTCATACTCAGCCAATAACTCAATGTCTGGTAACAATTATACACACAGTAGGAATTATAAGAAAAGAAACTAAAAATGAAGAAAATGCGAGAGATGCTTCAGGGGAAACAACTAGTTCATGCCCGTTTAGGCACAAAACATTTGAATTTTCAAGGTAGTATTAACTCGGAAATTCCAATGCACAAATTAACTGTTAAGCATAAACGCATAATTTCCCCACTCAATCAATTGGCCTAAATCAACTACTAACTTGCTCCAACCTAGAACAACAAGCAAATTCGTATAATTAAACAGTAAAATGCGAAATACAGAGCAGCGAAAGTATAAAATCAGCAAAAACCAAAATAACGGCAGAAAATACAGAGGAAGTGGAGGAAACGCACCTCATTCACAAAGTTAAGGACGATTCCTGGTATTGACAAAATAAAACAAATTATTCGAATAATTATCACAGAAAAATAGATAGGATTCGATCGAATCTCTATAAAAAACTGTATGCATATGACTACCTTCAGCACTATCCGATTTTGGAGCCATCGATCTGAGAGGTCGAAGAGCGGGAAAACTTTTTCTGGGAGAGAAAATTGAGCCTTTTTATGCCTTTACCGCCAGCTTGATACGACCCGCCAATATCTGTGACACAACGATTTCAGTTGAAATTGGACGAACTGGATGTAGAGTAACTGGAGGCAAATAAACATTTAACGACCAGTAGCGTGCCACGTCGGCATTATTCTGTAACAGTCTCAGTGCGTCACCACCTGCTTCTGCTCACTCTTAACTCGTGAATCGATAATTTCCGGCGGCGAATAGGAAAACCGAACCACTGCTGGCGGCGGCGGAGTGAAGACCTTCGGAGATGCAATCCGCCACGCTGACATTATGTACTGCCGTTTCTCAGTCGGCGATAAATTGCGCTTCATTTAGACAGTTGAGAACTGTCAATTTTAAAATTCCTGCTTCGATTTCTCGTGTCGATTTTATCGGCGATGACCGGAGGAAACGACGTAGTCTGTCTATTTCTAGTAGATGCGCGCGGCGGTTGCGTTTAAATCGAAATTTCATTTCTAGTACTACTGCCGCAGCTGGCGGCGGCGGCGGCGGTTCAGTGTCGGAGTTGAACGGCGACGTCAGGAAACTACTGCAGGTTATTCTTTGGATAGCTGAGGCTGTTTATATCGTTTGGCTCTTCTTACTTCCCTATGCTCCTGTAAGTACAGCTGTTTTTTTTTAATCAATAATATAGTTTTATTTCTATTTCTCTGCGTATCATTGCCTGGCAATATGTAGCTGCTGCTAAATGTGTTTTATCGTTGTTGTTGGAATCATATATGATATCGCAATTTTTAGGTACTACTTTTTTATTCATCTACATTTGATAGACTGCACCACTATTTCCACAGCAGATCAATTATTTTAAGACTTCAGTTTGATTGTATTTGTGAGATTTCATTAAGGTTTGAGAAGAATGTGATTGCAGCTGTTGCTCTTCAGGCTTAATGCAACTTCGAAATAAATTGAAATTTTACTGCTGGTTTATATGTTTCCTATTTTCTTGTAGGGGGATCCTGTCTGGGCCATCAGTTCAGACACAATCAATTCTCTGATAGGCCTTTCTCTCAATTTCTTCTTCATTCTGCCTTTGACAAACTCCGGTAATATTTTTTCAGTTGCATCGTCGCATCTTCTATGAATATGCTACTTACTCTCAAATTTGATGCTACATGATATCAATTTGTTGCTCTTTTATGACTTATTGCAAGTATCTTGATCATGTGTGAGATTGTACTTTGGCAGAGCAGTCGGTATTCATCTCATTGAGGCACCAGTTCTCCATCCAGTAAGTTTTACTGCCATAGCTAACTTTTAGGGCTTCCTTCTGTTTTAGACTGATTTCATATACTCTTAACTGATTTTGCTTAGATGTCTGAAGGACTATTCAACTTTGTTATTGCGTGGACGTTGATGTTTGCTCCTCTGCTGTACACTGATAAACTGAGAGACAGATTCAAGGGATCAATTGATGTATTATGGGGCTTTCAGATGTTTCTCACAAACAGTATGCTTCTCAACTTGTTTGTGCTTGCTATATATATAGTATTTTAATTCTGGAAATGCTTATTTCAGCACTATTGTTCCTGCCATCAATTTTGAGCAAGGGAGAGTGCATACTTATGCAGTTGATGCTTAGACCATTGGATTGCAAGATGCACAGTCATTTGATATTGCTTTTCCAACTATGCTTTCATGCTATTACCCTTTACATGCTCATCTTCTTGCACATTCTGTAGTTTTAATGATTGGGACTGTGTCTTCAATTGTTACTTTCTATTGGCTGCAGCGTTCTTAATTCCTTACATGGTTATACGTCTGAATGAGGCTGAGGAGGAAGACGCTCCAAGAAAGACTTCTCAACTTGGTTCAGTCATGACAAACGGAGCACCCATTGTTGGACTCTCTGGTGGGCTTGTAAGCTTGCTATCGATAGTTTGGGCCTTTTATGGTCGAGGAGATGGTAATTTTGGTGATTTGGGAGAAAGATTGGAGTTTCTGCTAAGCTATCTTGGATCTGAAAGACTCGCCTACGCCTTCATCTGGGATATCTGCTTGTACCTAGTTTTCCAGCCATGGTTGATAGGTGACAACCTCCAAAACATCCAACAAGACAAAATTGCTTCGGTTAATCTTCTTAGATTCGTCCCAGTGGTTGGCCTAGTCGCCTACTGTCTCTGGTTAGACACTGGCAAAGAGACATAGCCTATACCCACAACATCATGTACTGCACTGCACTCTCTTTTCGTGCAAATACTACATATGTTACTAATGCTTTAATTATTTAACAGATTCTTGCTTTAGCTCTGAAACTTCATTCTTGAAGGTGTGTTGTATCTTGCTAAGTTTGTAATAAAAAGGGCCCTTTATGTTGAGAGTCAAGCAGGAAAAATTACAGCACAAAGTCAAAATATTACAACATAAAGGCAAACAAGGATCATCCTAGAAGAGTGTTGAATTCAAGACAGATTGCCACCACTCTGTTGCCAGAGATTGATGATGTCTGTGGCCTGATTGAGAAGAATGATCATCTTCTTCTGCGAGATCCATGGCTTGCTCTCTAGAGTAGCCTTGAGCTCTTCCCATGCATCTTTCCTCGGCCAGAAGAAGTATGGGCTCAGCGGCACGGTGCCGTGCCCCGGTATGCTCTGATCCAGTCCCAGACCGATGTTCTTCTCCATCCATATGAACTTCAACACCAGACGCGGCCGACCCACAGGCTTCACAGCCACTTCAGCTGACTGGTATATATCGAAAACACACACTCACTATGTGCATTTCATGATCGGTAATCTATAAACCTATGCATTATAAATCTACCCTTTTGATGGATTGTGGTTGTAATACTAGAATTGACGTTTAGCCTTTTGTGGATATGAGAAGTAATAAAGCAATGCTCATAAAACTAAAACTTTTTTGAAGCAGGAGATAGTGAAAACTAATTGAGCAGTGTATTGTTGAACCTGTGGTTGTGGAACGAGTTCGGCGTCCGAGGTGTCGGCGGGTGTTTCCGCCGGAGCTACTTCTGTTGTGGCGGCGGCGGTGGCGAGAAGCCTGTGCGCTGTGGTGGGCTCGGATTTCAGGTGAGAAGAGCGCAAATGGGAAGCTCTTGGGTTCACAGAAAATGAAGTTTTTGAGGGTGCGGAGGAGATGTTCTTGAAAACAGAGGAAGGGCGGCTTGTTATAGTGCCCTTTATGCTTGGTTGAACTGACATGGCTAACATCTTCTGCTTTTCTCTAAATCAAGAGAGAGAAAGGGAGAGAGAGGGAGTACCTCAATCTTGACGGGATAAGGTAACAAATCTAGAAGAGAAGGGAGGTTTATGGGCCTCTAACTCCATTGGGCTTCTAATAAGATTTGTGATTTAAGCCCACAAGACTGAAAATACTTGGGCTTCGTTTTTCTTATCTTATTTCTTTGTTCAATGAAAGGCATACTTGGTTTAAAAACCTTAGATTGCGATATCAAGATATCAAATGTTTATGCAAAAAAACAGATTTTAAACATTGACCAATCAAATAGTAGGCCATCAACTTAATAATTATATTGGAGGATGTCACACGAAAATCTGCAGAATCAAATTAGTCAACAAAAAATTATGCATAATTAATCACTAACTTACAAACGATCGACTCCATATATAAAATCATAAAAGACAAAATTTGATTTAATTGTTAACTTGCATAATAATTCGACAATGAACAAGTTCTGTAGCTCTACAGAAGTAGAAGTCTAGAAGACGAAGCCGACGTCACGTACGTGTTAGTCGCGTTCTCAACCGACGAATGGCTCTAAAAGTTTCGAAAGAGATATATAATACTTTGAAAATGTATTTATATCAATATTATATACTTCCTTCAGTCTTCAACAATTGATCTTGATAAGTGCGACACGAATTTTAATAAAAATAGTGTAATGTATTGTGAGTAAATAAAGAGTCTCATCTTAAAGTTAGTGTTAGTAATGATTAATAGAAGTGATTGAGTGAATCGAGAATGGAAAACTGATGGTTCATGTTGTTGAATGATTAATAAATTATTATATTAATTGTAATATATATGTTGTGGAATAATATCTATAAATATAAATTGACAGTTTTTTGTGAATGTATTAAAATGACAAAAAAAAAAGAATATTTTGTTTAGGGACAAATGGAGTTGATCGATCTTATTTTGTCGGGTTTGTATAATTCGGATATGGACTAGGAATTTAAAAGCTTGTACGCAGGATTTTTACGTGGTTCGATCGTTAATGAGATCTACGTCCACGGCTCAAAGCGTATCACTAGAGTATATTGCAGAGTTTTTGCAAATACAGAGTGTTCAACCCCTTTTTCGTCTAGCACTATGCCTATTTATAGTGTTACATCAGTCGTTGCCTGAATTAATGAGCCATTAAAGTGACTTGGCGGTTACAGAGATCGTGGAGGCGGTTTCCGGGATCATGGCTGGCGGTTATGGAGTAGTGGAGGTAGTGGGCGGTTGTAGCCGAGCTTCTACCTTCCTTAATGCCGAGCAGCATGTCTCCGATCCGAGCTCCCTTATGGCCGAGCTGGCTGTTGGCCTCTGGTCCGAGCTCCATTATAGCCGAGCCGACTGTTGGCCTCTGGTCCGAGCTCCTTTATAGCCGAGTTGTTGGCTTGTGGGCTGGGCTGGACTTCTGATGGGCCGAACTTGTTTTCTTTGGGCTAGATTTCTGGTGGGCCGCGCTGCATATCCTATCAGGAGTATATGACTATTGCAATGTGTAATTTACTAATTTGGAAGAAAACGACCAAAAGTGCTGAAAAAATCTAGCATTATGCCTTTCCAAATCAACGAAAAGCTACAAGAAAAATGCGATCTTCTCTAAAAGTTCTCATTTCTGAGGTGAAAGGCCATGTGCGAATAAGCTATGCCAATGAATTATTCAATAATAGCAGCAAACGTGAAAGCTCCTAATTGGGTCGCAGGAAAAAGATATTATCTACATATATATATTTATATGTATGTATAGACAAAAGGTTGAATGCGAAGTTTATTATTTTATAAAGAGATACGATTCACCAGTTGATTTTTTCCGACAAGCTTCTAATAATTATTTGATTTTATCATTATTCATAGTGCTTGTCTTCTAGGATAAATATGAGACATTTGGCTCGGACGTCGACTACTTTACCGCTATGCCAACATAGACGTAAGCTTTTGCTTTTTTTTTTTTTTTTAGATTAAGCAAATTGTGACACCATAAGCACGTTGGAATCAGTTGTAGCGAAAAAAATAATGCATAGAGTAAAAGCCTTTTCGACACGTTCTTGCACGTATTAAAGAGAAGGGTGATGCTAAATGGCCAGAGGGTGGCCAACCAGAATAGTTTTTGGCATTAAAATATTAAGTTAGTAGAAATGGAATTGACACCTATACCTTTTATCTTCATCGAATAAAATATTGTTGCTTGAAACAAATGAATATAGACACTTAGGGGCTAGCCAATTATTTGCAGATCTCTCTCTCATTAATTTAAATATTTAATGCAGTATCGAGTATTTTCTCTCTCTCACTCTCACAATGTGAACATGGTATTGGATCTTGTAATAAAAAATGTGAACATGGTATTGGGTCTTGTAATAAAAAAATGTGTTGCTTCTAACGGGCTTATTGATTTTAAAGGGCCCAAATAAGAAATGTGAATGAAGTAGATAAACAAATAAGACATACTTGGCATTTAGGTTAAACAAGAACACATTTTCCAGGCGGCGCCTCTCTCCTTATTCCGGAAACTTACACCAGTTCGCGCAAAAGAAGTGTGAAAGTGGTCCAGACCAGACACGAAATCGTCGGCTACCAAGTACAATTTCTTCTCTGTTTCCACAAATATTAGATAAACTAATCTGACATTGCGATCCACCTGTACTCGTCCAAATTTTGTGATGAACAATACTTGATATCATTTTATGCCTGCGTAGTTTTGTAATTGACATAATCAATTAACCATATAATATGAATAGTGGACAAAGAAATTATAGTATACATTATGGTTTCGATTGCGCTAATATAACTACGCCTTCTACTGGTAAGCCTAATTATAGTAAGTAAAGTAGAATTCAGCATGCAATTTGATGCTTGTTTTAAATCTACAAACGCAAGTCTTTAAG
>JAYDZE010303050.1:0-18654 GCA_034509125.1 Monilaria moniliformis | reverse complement strand
CATCATCATCATCATCATCATCATCATCATCATCATCATCATCATCATCATCATCATCATCATCATCATCATCATCACTGCTATTATTTCTTATTTTATTTTATTTATTATTATTATTATTTCCTTAAAATCCATATTTTTGCTGATCACTCTTGGATTTTAGGCTTTATGCGACATGTTATCATTGGTATATGGATTGCATCACGAAATTTAATTAGCCGTGCCGATTTAGATTAATGTTGGGCCTAAAATTCAAGAGTGGTCAGTAAAAATAATAAATAAATCCCGTCAGAAATTATAATGACATTTTTTAATCATTTTGTGCATATAAAATACATTAATTAGAATATGATATTAGATTCTATTCACATTAAGCCTTCATCCAATAAGCTCATATATAATTTGGAGAAATGAAATCAAAATCAAAACCTAACAAACCACAAATTAAATCAAAGAACGATAATCAATAATCTTATTACAGAATTACAAGGGACAATGCTGCAATCAATTCGACTTACTACAAGTCTACAATATTAATGTACTTAACCAATTCAAATTTCAATTAAACACGAAAGAATATGTATGTATGATGTATTAAACCAATTCATATCCCAATTAAAAACCAAAGTATGTATGTATATAATTCGAGGAAATAATTAAAATGATCATGAGATCATTGTGGCTTCATAGTGATATATATTTCTCAATTAAAATCCAAATCGAAAACAAAAGCTATACAAAATTAAAATTCATATAGTGTTGTATTGAACCAATATAATCATCATCATTAAAAACGAGAGAATGTATATATGATTCAACGAAGCCATTAAAACCATGTTGATGTTACTCTAATCAAATCCTATACAATTTATAAAAACCCATACATTGACGAAATTTATTGTATCAAAAATTCAAAAACCACACTCTAATCTCCCCATCAAAACTCCCACTAAAAACACTCACACCACCGGCGCCGCCATCCGACGCAGCAATCGACCTCACCGGCGTCCGGTGCCCCTCCAAAACGGCCAAGCAGCTGAACCTCCCATCAAATCCACGCTGCCAGATCCTGACCGTCCGATCAGCCGATCCACTCATGAGCAAATCACGGACGTTGATCAAACACAAAATCGCCTTTGCATGACCTCTCAACGCCCCCGCCACCGCCATGTGGCCGGCGCTGTCTTCTCTCTCCCACACCAAAATGGACCGGTCGCACGAACCGGAAAATAAAACCGAACCGTCCACGCTCAGAGCCAGCGCGTTAACCGCCGATTTATGCTTCTCCAGAGTCGCAATCGCCACGAATTTCTTCACCTCTCTCCTCCACACCTTGATTTTCCGATCAGCGGAGCCGGTGTAGATCAATCCCTCGATTGATACGGCGACGGCGTTGATCGCGTCGTCGTGCGCTTTGTTGATCGATTGGAGGCAATGGAGATTGTTAGAATTCCATATTTTGATGCTTCGATCCCATGAAATTGAGATAATTAGGTTTTCGCGGTTGTGGCCAGCGGCGGAGGCGAGGCCGGAGACGGCGTCGTGGTGCTGGATCCAGAGGCAGTGATTGTGGCGGCGGATTTTGACGTAGTTTTGGGGGAGAATGAAGCGACGGAGGCGATCCTCGAGCGTGGGGAGAGTCCCGATGAGCTTGTGTTTTTTCCGATCGGTGATTTTCCAGACGCGGATTTTGCAGTCCTGGTGTGCGGTGACGATTCTGCCGCCGAGGAAGGCCATTGATTTGGCGGCGCCGGTGGCGGAATCGTTGAATGTGTCGACAAGAGTGTTGTTTAGGGTTTCGTAGACGTGGATTTGGTCGCCGGAGGCGGCGTAGAGGAGGTGGTTGTGGAGGGCGAGGACGTGGACGTGGCCGCGGCGGTGGGGGGAGAGGGAGGTGAGGAGGGAGGCGGAGGGGGGGGTGGCGGGATTGAGGGGGGAGAGGGTGAGCTTTTGGAGGGAAGGGAGGGAGGGGAGTGTGAGGAGAGAGAGATTGGATTGGATGCTGCTGTTGGTGGAGTTGGTTTGGGAATCGGAGTAGCTGCTGCTGGCGTCGGACAATAGGGATTTTGGTAGCGGGGAGAAAGTTAGGGGCGGAGATGGGGCGGCGGTGGAGTCGCCGGAGGTGGCGATGCAGGTGGTGGAGGAGCATGTTGATAGCCAAGACCGGACCTTCATTTTTGTTTGCTGCCGGCGGAGAGAGATATTTGTAGTGCTAATGACGACTATATGAGAGACAAAGGGAAGATTGATTTGCATATAAATAAACTAAAATAGAATAGTCTCTCGCCAAAAAACATCTAATGCATACATATGATACAAGAATTAAATATTTATTCTAACTTTTGAAAGAAAAAAATAGAACTTGTCTAAATTAGGATGTCCGGTTAAAACCGAACCGACGTTTTCAGTTTTGAAATCGTAATCGATGCTTCCTGGTTAAACTGGAACCGACATACCAGTTCTATGAGTCTGATTCCGATTCCAGTAATTTTAGAACCGTCACCGGTGGTTCAGTTCGAAAATCAAAAGTTAATCGTGGACAACCGGCAAAAAATGGAAGAAATTATTGGAATACCGTTGAAATTCGGAGAAGAAGCAGTAATAAACCTCCGGTTTCGGTTCAAAATCGGAATTGTCTAAATCTTTACTGAACCAGTTCTGATTCTAACATTCTTGGAATCGGAACCGGTGGTTCCGAAACTGTGGACATCCCTAGTATAAATGAATTTTAACTTTAAATGTAATTAATATTTCAACTTTTCTTCTAACCAAAAAACTTATAAATTTTTTTTATCTATCCACAATTTTTTTAATTTCCTCCGTCTCATATGCAAATTCAAGAATTGTTTATTTTTATTTTTATCACAAAAATACTATTTTTATTCATTAGTATCCTCACGAACCATCTCTAACAACCATACCGGGAAGTTATTCTTTCAGACACACTCAGAGTTTACATTTTGAGCGAAATGAGCTAAACTAGTGCGGATTTATTTGCCGAGCGATACATATGTGAAACACCCATTAACATATTACTTTGGGCCATTTCCAGGACTGCCACATCATTCAGTAGTAGTGCATCCATATCTTCTTCATTCGCCATCACTGTCACAGCAAGGGTAGAGTCCGTAAATATTTCTATCGGCATTACTTGATTCTTCAAACTGAATGTAATTCCATCCACCACCGCAAGAATTTCAGCTAGTATCACGCTTGATCTTGATCTTGGCGTTTTTCTTCTGCTCGAATTTTTACATTACAATCTCTAATAATCACCCCTACACCATATGAATGAGTCTGCGGTTTGAATAAGACGTCGACATCCACACAAGAACAACCCCTTCTTCAGTTTACACCAAATTTTATCTCCGCATTTCATACAAATCTTTGGGTTCCTCGCATATAACCTTGTGGCATTTTGGAATTCCTCCCATTTGATTACACACTCCTCCTCAGATGGTAAAGTTACACACGACATTGCCATTTGTCTGAAATCACATGTAGATCTTCAAATCCACCATACCATTATACACCATATTTCATATGCTTCCATTCCGAGGGTCATTCGGATTGCTTCCACTATATCACACAGTTTTATCATATCTCATTTCTTCAGCACCCTCCAGTAACTACTCTTTTTCCATGCTGACTTCACTCTTGGACAATATACTATAGCATGGCATGTCGAGACCCATCTACTTTTGCACAATCCACAAATTCCATCAGTCGGAACATGGTGCTCCTTAAGATCCGTTGCCATTGGTATAAGGTTTTGATCAATTGCCCATCCTTGTTATCAAATCACTAAAATACATAATAGTGTCCATCCTTGTCTCTTTTCCCTCTAGCTTTCTCGTCGTCTGACTAAGTGTCCACTTATCCTCAAAAACTCTCACCTTCTTGCCATCTCAAATTCTCCATCTCATTCATTTCTCAATTATTTCCTTGCTACCGATTATTGAACGCCCCACGTAGGAGCATCGTGGGCTTGCCGTTTTCTTAAGAATGTCATCTTCTTTGCTATACCGTGCACGGAATTAAATCTCTGCAAATCTCGAAAACCAAGCCCTTCTCGGTCTTTACGAATACACAATCTCGACCACCTCATCCAATGCATCCGTCGTTTATCCTCTTTGTCGCCCCACCAAAATTCCTCACACATTTTGTTCGTGTTGTGACATAGTCTCTCTGGTAGTTTAAAACATAGCATGCCGTATGTGGGTATAGCATGAATGACTGCCTTATTTAAAATCTCATCCACCACCTGTCCAGAACTCTCTGTGATTCCATCCCAATATTCAACTTTGGATTCGGTATTTGATGTAGCCAAATTGCAATCTTTTTTGTCGGACGGTGAATGCCGGTAAACCAATACATTTGTACTCCTTTGTCTATTTTCATTATCAATACACCATTCACCTGCTGTATGACATCCGTTCTTGTGTTAGAGCTCAACGTTAGTGTCGACTTCTCCATATTGATGAGCTGGCCCGACGCTAGCTCATATAATATCTCTTGCACCTCCTTATAGTATAATTAGTAAAATAGAAATAAATTATGAGTCAGCATCGTAATGCCGTATATAAATTTTTGTAACCTTTCAAATTGAAAGAGGTAAGTTATATGATAATTAAATTCCAAATAACAATATTTTCATTTAGTCCTAATGTAATCAAAATTAATTTCAGGACACAATTGAGGTATTTCATATTTTTAAAAATTCGGTAGCTCACGTGAAGAAAGGTGAACCTAAAATAGAAAAGGTAAATTACAAGCTTATTATATACAAAAAAAGAAGAAGTTAATTGGCCTTAAATTATTACATTATAATCAAATTTGGTTTTTTCCACATACTATAAAGTGTTGGAAAGATTGAGTCTATTCTTAGATAAATATTGTACTAGGAATAGGATGATCTTTATTTCTTTCTTTTACTATATTTCCTTACATATGTACAAAGAGCACCTATAAAGAGGTGATGTAACCTACTACTATGAATCATCGAATACATATCAAAACCTATTTCTTCTATGAATTCTTGCACTACCATGTTTAACATAAAGTTAGTGATAGTATACACAAATTATGATTATTTCTATAATTCTCTGCATTAAAATTTTGCTCAAATTGAAACTGATTTGACATTAAACTTTAAATACGCCGCATGACTTTAAATATTCAATTACTAACATGAAATTATATATAGCCAAAATGTTGCACAATATTAAGATGTATGATGTTCAACGTTAGATGTGGATCTGTATTTTTGATCAGACCGTGACTTTTAACTTTTGAGCACTCATGTTCGACTTTTGAGCATCATATACTATTTTTTGAGCATCCATTTTGCCATATATAATTTCACCTTAGCATCCACATGTTTAAAGTCATATGGTGTATTAAAATTTCAGTGTCAATCAAATTCTAATTTGTGGAGAATCTGAATTTGGGAAGTTATGAAAATGATCAAAAAATATTTATTTTGTCACAAATATATAATATAATAAAAAAAATGGAATCGAACTATAATGTGTGGATTCACAATCAATTAATCCTAAAAAACTTACTATAATACCCTACTCTGATATCGTATTATGATAGTATACACGAATATAAATAAATAATTTAAGTAGTATAAAAAAAAAATCGGTTTTGTTTAATAATGGTTGTCAACATAAATCTTTTACTTAAAAGAGATCCACATATTACCTATATACATTAGCTTAATTTTAATCTAATATTTATCAACAAAGTTATTAGAAAATGCAAAGATCATTAAACAAAGTTTGTTTTGGAGGGGCTACTGAAGTAAAGTTTTTAGATTTTTGAGAAATACTGAAATTAAGTTCCATATTGAAATACAATTAAAAAAATGCGTAACAATTTCAAAACGAGGGATTTTGGGCGGCATTTGGGCTTGTGCGTTTAGAAGTTCATTTTTGAATTTCGAGGAGCAATTGCTCAGTCAATAATCAAACTCGCCGACTTCGTTAATTTATTAAACAAGTTGAGTTTGTGGTATTTCATAAATACACATTTTATAATTAATTGGTACTATGCACAATTTCCTAGGATTGGGATTCTTCAGCTTGATCGAAAAAGAATTTTATCAATGAGTTAATTAGTTAATGTCAGTCGTCTAATATCAATATATTAAAAGTCGCAAAGAACTCATCAAAGTATGGGTTAAAAATAAATTATTTATCCGCTTTTCCTTCCCTTACGCGATAGATTTATTTTAAGCGGATCTAAATCAAATAAAAATCTCTTAAAAATTACTAACCTTATGCACTTAAACATATATAGAAATGTGTCAAGGAGGCCAAACTCAAGTAGCAAAATTAAAGCACCCAAAATTCTTCTTAACTATCAGGTCTCATATTCAATCTCCCTTGTTTGCGATGTTTATTTCTCACATTATGAAGGTGTAGTGGTCTCGTTTGCGTGCAGTATAGAGCACTACAAAAAATACCAAGTTTAGCGAGTAGCATTTGGCGAGCACGGCGCGAGCGTATGTGCCCGTCAATCAGTATACTGAGTACCCTAGCGAGCACTTGTGATCATAGACGTTGCGAGCTCGACTTTACTCGCAGAGTTCAATCTCATATTGTCTGTGTGAGCACATCATCTTGAGCCACCATTAAAGACAAGAGATTAGTTAAAAGGTGCGAGCTAGAATTGTGGGTGTAAAGTTTAATTTGTGATAGGTTAGTGACATGGATATTACTGTTGGGGTTTCCACTGACGGATCCCCTTTACTACCAATGAGCTCATAGGATAATATTTAAATTCAATTAACGCAATCTAATTAATCTACTAAAACACATTTAGACAAGTAGCTGAGAGGTAAAATAGATCCCTAGACATATTCCAAGAGTTCAGATAATTACCTATGTTTGCAAACTCTTCTTATTTATCAATTGTAGTAGATTGCTTGCAACTTCCACCACTCATCCACAATATTTCAACCTTGAGATCTTCTGGCCTATAACTCTCTTATAACTTGAATATTTGGTGGGCAATATTCTGTCAAGATTAATAACTAGGATGGAGAAAGAAAATAAACACACGACTATAGACAGGGGAGACGAAATTTGCCAGCTTGTGCAGTGTGTATTGTGTGTAATTTGCGTCACCCACCCCTTATTTATAGGGGTGATGGGCTAGGTCAGATATTCTAATGAGGATTAGGAGTAGCCCTCCCAATGGGATATATCTTGAAGTTGAGCCCAACTTAATTAAGTTTATTAATATTAATTGACTCCACTATAGAATTAATATTGCATTGCCCATCCAGATTCATATTACGAATATGACTCCTTTGTAATTTATTATTTCTCGTGTTTAAAATTTTCAATATCCATTAGTTAATTAAAATTTGCTGCTAGTTTTAATTAATTAATTTTTTTATCCAAGAATTGTCCAGTTCAAAACTTTATCAATTATACTGGAATAATTTCCAACTGCGCAGATTTGTATGATAATTTTTTTTCGAACTCCTCTTGGGGATATTATCATTTCGGATCTCTCGAGACACGATTCTATAAAATAACAATACTAGCATCGCTAGACATTAATTATCATTGTCCAAGATATCAAGAATTACTTAGGGCTACAAAACACTCGCATCTATTGATAAGTCAAAACAGTGGATAATCAATATTGTATACTCAATGTTACTTATATAGATTAAGAAATAAATCATTATCGAGACCTTGTACTTCATTTACATAGCGTAGAAGTATGTATCTCACTATAATCCATTTTAGTGCTGTACCACACTCAGTGCCATTAGATGGCCAACATAAGCGCGAACTTCGAATCGAAACTGCAATTTTTCATAATAGATTGTCCATGTCTATCGAGGTTGAGAACTTGATTTTCTTCTATAAGAAACAGACTAAAAGATCTTCTGTAATAATGGATCCACCATTTAATCTATAAAATAGAAAAAGACCTTTTTGCTTAATTTATGATTATATGCTTAAGAATAAGCATCCATAATCACAAAAGGCAAACCACGTGACGATATTGAATTTCTTCTCAATATGTGGGAAATAAGGTTTTTTATACAAAGCAGCTAAAAACATGTTTTTCACTATACAAAACCTAACAATTACGAGTGAAGAGTGGATGTACGTAAGAAAATTTGAAAACAGAGCATATAATCATGATTTTCTTAAAGGCGTGGAATATTTTATAAATTTCACTTCTAGTCAGCCATCCAAAATGAATGGTACAAGAATAAAATGTCCTTGTGCAAAATGAGACTATATAAAATATTTACTGACAAACTTGGTAAGGAAACACCTGTACAAAAAAGGATTTGTTCGTGATTACTATGACTAGAGATTTCATTACGAATCTCGAGGTTCATCTAGTGATGGAACAAACGAGCTATTCGGTAATCCACCGATTCAAGCACAGGATGGTTGTCAGCAAATGGTATACAATGCATGGGGAATAAGGGTTACTTAAGAATGAAATTAATCCCATACTTCAAATTCGAAACCATCATTTGGATATCATCATATGGATGAGGCTCTGAACAATGAAACACATAGGTACTTTAATATGCTAGATTCTGGTTCGACTTCTTCGTGAGATGGTTGCGCGCAATCTTAGTTGGCAACCAATGCTCACATGATGAATCTAAAGTTTGAACATCGCATATCGCCCTAAACCCTAAACTCTAAACCATAAAAAGGTTATTCGACGATATGTGCCAGTTGATGAAAGACTGCCCGGTCGAACCCAACACTGTGATATATTGGGGAAGATTCAATATTGCAAGAAATGGTTTATGATAAATTGGGAAAATGACCTTGATTTAGTTGAGTGCAATTATTA
The DNA here is from genome assembly GCA_034509125.1 of Monilaria moniliformis. Taxonomy (NCBI): domain Eukaryota; kingdom Viridiplantae; phylum Streptophyta; class Magnoliopsida; order Caryophyllales; family Aizoaceae; genus Monilaria; species Monilaria moniliformis. Next base: position 9,804 of record JAYDZE010303050.1, on the reverse strand, counting down.
CAAGGAATGGTGTTACAACCCAATGGAAGTACATGAAAGACGATGTATTATTTTCCTCCTGCTCCTAGGCTGAAGTGGTTGTATGCATCTGAAGCTACAACATAATCCATGAGATGGCACACAGAACACATCACGTGTCCTGGAGAGATGTGTCATCCCTCATATTCATTACCATGGAAGACGTTCGACGAAAAACATCCATCGTTTTCTTCGGAACCAAGAAATGTCGGGTTGGCATTAAGCGCAGACGGGTTCCAGCAGTTCAGTCAGACAAGAGCGCAATACTTTAGACGAATGGTCTTCGACTCTTCCATGAAAGACATGTATATGTTCTGAACTATCATCATGCTGGGCCTTAAGAGTCCAACAAAGAAAATTGATGTATTTTTACAGCCACTCTTTTTAGAACTGAATATTTTATGACGTGACAGAGTTCCAGCATATGATATCTCTATAAAGCAGAACTTACAGCTTTGCGTCGCACTAATATTGACTATTATTGACTTCTATGCCTATCAGCGGTGGATCTACATAGGAACAAGTTGTACCGCCAATTTTTTTTATTTATAGTATTATATAAGAAGAAAGTGGCCGGACGGTGGCGACTATGCTTTAAATTGCAGAGACAAAGTAGAGAGAGATATGAGGAAGAAAAGAAATGAAGATTGAGTTTTGGTGGGGAGCCTAAATTGGAATTAACATTGGTGGAGCTCATGATTGTTGAGTCCCAAATTGAAAGTTAGCATTGGTGGAGCCCATGTTTGTTGCGGCCCAAATGTGACGTTAATCTGATGCAAATTGCTCACCAAATATGAAATAACACACATCGCAGAGAGAGAGAAAAAAAAAGAGAGCTAAAACCTCGAACAGAAACCCCAGAAGAGAAATGGGTTTGGATCATCTAGCGAATCAACGTCGGCACCCATTGGCGTAGAGTGCATCTCTTTCTTTATGTCTTGTTTTCGCTCTCTTGCTCATTTGGTTTTTTGGTTGTTGTTTGGTGGGCCGGTTTTTTTATTAGTTGGGATTAGGATTGATGCATGGTTATTTGTTGATGCTTTGGTAGAGTGTAAATAGGAAAAAATATAAAATAGAGATAAATATGTCAATTAAGAGAACGAAACAAAGAAGAAAAGAAGAAAAGAAAAAGAAGAAAGAAAGCTGATAGCTCATGGACTTCAGATGCTACTTGTTTTCTGCTAGCAACTACTCGGATGTCGAGGCTTCAAGTCGTTGTAATTATTTGTCGCACCTCCAAACCGAGAATCCTAGATCCGCCACTGATGCCTATTCTATGTTGTCCGTCTAGAGCACATATTTAGACTTAGTGAAATGTGTTGGGTCAGCCAGCAGAAAAACGAAATGGGCCTGGACTGGGCCACTCGGTTGAAGCGGGCTCCAATTGGGCTTTTTCAAAACCTAGGCCCGTTTGAAGCTTAACTCAGGCCTAGCCCAGATAAGGCCACACACTGACCCACTTCATCATTTTGAATAAGATTCAAATTTGGTTCATATTTACAGCAATTTTTTCTCACTTTATGCATCCCATTGGCGGCCAATCTTATTAAATCTTTGACAAAATAAACTCAAAAGGTGTTTACTATTATAATTATTATTATTATTACTACTATTATTATTATTATAAATAAATTGATCACAACAAAGTAACTTTTAAGGTTATAAAATAGAGTTATGAGATAATATATTAAATCATAAAAATATAAAATCTCCATGTAATGATTTACATTACAAATGGTGAATATACTGTATACATATACAATATGCTTATGATTGGTAAAATTATCCATATTAACTAATTTTTGTGTATTTTATATAATGTTCTATTTATATTGTGATTGTATGATTGTACTATTGTCAATCTTTGATATTTAATAAAAATATTCAAAAAGTACATGAAGAAGTAAAAACAAATACATGAAACAAATACAATTTTTGGCCCGGCCCAGGGCAGCCCACTTACCAAATGGTCCCGGCCCAAATTAATATATAAAAAAAGCTCAACTCGCTCCAGTCATAGGCCTGGGCTGAGCCGGGCCTCAACCTAGCCGAGCCTTACTAGGTCTGGACCTGGCCTGGGTCGGCCCGACCATTTGACAAGTATACACATATGGTAATCGTGTGTGCCCGTATTGCATGAGAGAGTCAAATGCCATTCACTTAGAGCGTGTTCTTAAATTATTTGGTTTGATTGCCACAAGTGGTTATTGCCGAGAGGTCACAAGTATCGGAGAGACAAGAATAAATTGTTGAAAGACATGGTCGAGAACAAGGGACCTCCTACTTGAGGATGTTTGATGAGCAAGCTGAGGAAATGGCAAACAAAGATCTGTCTCACATATTTAGTTGGAATAATGAATATGAAGGGCAAGACAAAAGATAATGCAAATGCAAGAAAATATTTGGTTGCTCTACGTATACAACCCGATCGAAGTATACAGCCCGATATTTCACACCCAACAAATATTATGCTACTCAATACAATGTAGAAAGTGATAGTGAGTAGTGTGTAATTTTTTCTTCGGGTTGTACTATGTTATATGTTTTTATATTTTGTTGCAAAACAAATAATTTACATTTGCTATTATACATACATGATGTATCATTGTTTCATAAACTAATACGTAGTTTGAATTAATATATTTCGCCACCAACATTAGCGAGCACATAGGTGCTCGCCACGTTCCAGCCAGAAACCGCGAGCACTACTGCTCGCCACTTTCGAACCGGAAACCAAAACGTGAGCACCATTGCTCACCACTTTCCACCCTATAATAGGAACCCCCATTTCTCTCATTTACTCTTTAAAGTCCAATAATCACCCATTTTCTCTCATCACCGTCTCTCTCTTCCCATGTCTGCCATCGGGCCCTCATCGCCCGGGTCTCATGCATCGCCCCTAAACCATCTCTCTCTCTCTCGAAACCACCATTTCTCTCAATCAAAACCGAGACCCCATATCTAAATTTCACCCTCTCCCTCACTCTCATCTATCTCATGGATTGAAGAGCTGTCGAAGCCTACACAGTCACCCAGGCGAGAGCTTGCGAGAGTTGTCGAGCCACCCCACCGAGGGCGTTGCTATCCCTCGCGCCCGCCCACCTCTGTGGCTTGCCGAGCCGCATGCCCTGAGTATGTTTTTTTTACCTTATTTCATTTTTTCTTTGAACCATGGCCCAAATAGTTGCTATGGCTGAGTATATATGTATAGGAACATGCTTTAGGGTGATGTGGTAGTGGAGATTTAGTTTGGGGTGGTGCCGATAAGGCTCCACCAACTTATGTGTTGACACGGTTGATTGATGATGATTTTTCGTGATTTACACGTATATATGTTTGGTGTTCAGTTTTATGGTTTAGATGTGTGGTTGGAGTCGAGAAAACCAACTTGGGAATGAAGCCTTACATGGCCTGAGGGTGCCATGTTCCAACACTGGCTTATCCGGCCCATTTGGCCAACCAAAGAATTTTATTTTTCTTTCAAATAATTACTGGAGCTACATCTATAAGTTAGAACTTAGAAGTGTTGTGTGGATTTTCAAGAATTTCCCAAGTATGTATGAAATTTTGAGAATTTTCATAAGCAAACTTCCCTTTTTCAATTTCAGTTTTATAGTCTTTTAATAAAATGTGAACACCCCACAAACAGCTATGTATTTGTAAGCATATATCTTAAATGTTGTTATTGCAAGTTCGACCTCAATCGAGTTTTAAGTGTTCATTCACTATATTTCGATTTTTTATCTAAATTTGAGGTGTAAAACTTGATATGTTTTGGCCTTTTACCTTGCAGACTGTTAGTTTTTTTCAACAAATCTATATACTTTTTAAGATGAACCTTTAACATAGCCAGCATTATGCTGGCTACGATTATGTGGTTGGGGCTTCTAATGATTATGTGAATAATAATTCGAGAAGCCCCAATGCAAGAATCCTCCACCTAAGTTGAAGCGAGCTCCTCTTTCGAAAAAGAATGTGTCTGCAAAGAAGCCGCATTCTGATAATGGAGAAATGTAGTTCTGATAAAAATCATAGCATATAGGGGCCGACCTAATAGTAAGTATGAAACTTGATTATGTTTTTTTTTTCTCTATAGTTATGTTTAGTGATTGTATGCTAATAAATTATCTCCTCGTTATGATAATATTCATTACTGGAAAAATATGGAGTGATAGGAAGAGTGGGAGACAAGGAAGCAAAAGAATGACAATAGTGGGCATAGTATAACACTTATAGGTTGAAATCCTTGAATACAATGAGTAATCTATAAACTTTTTAGTAGAGCGCTCAGTAAAAGAATGTCTTAACCAAACATACCATTAAAAATTTTATGGACATACTCTTTGTATTCATAGAATTTATATTTGTAGAAATGGTGCCAATTATTATCAATGAAACTTTGTAGAGTTTGCCAAAATGAAAATGTATATGTGGTGGCACAGTTCAGCAATTTGTTGTCATTTGTTATTAATAAAAATTTGTTAAGTAAATTATTTATTCAATTATTCATTAAATTATTTAGAAACATATATAAAATTATAAATTTTTAAAATAATTAATATTTACAAAACTAATTGTTTTATTTCGAAACATTTCGCGAAAAAGAGAGTGCTCGCAAAGAGTTTATATTTTTAAAATGGATAATTGCCTGTAAAATCATGATGCATAGGCCAATTCTAGTTTGTCCCGCACCTTTCAAAATTTAAATAACAAATCACAAAGTTTTAAAAATTCTCAATTGTCACATCTGGCCAAATTAAATCACAGAGTTATAAAAATTCTCAATTGTCTCATTCGAATCACTAAACCCTACAACACAGAATCTCGTTGAAGATGAATAATTAATGACTCGAGAAATGTAACCACTCTCGTTGTCATAGGCCTCACAATACTATGTCGTTTGCTAACCGGATGTTCATTCCACGTAGATTTTTTGGTCTACTAACTCAAATTCAATTTCTTCCAAATTTGGTAAGATGAGACAATTGAGAATTTTTAAAACTTTGTGACTTAATTTGGTCAGATGGGACGATTGAGAATTTGTAAAACTTTGTGATTTGTCATTCAAATTTTAAAAGGTGCGGGACGAACCAGAATTGGTCTATTCTTTATGATTTTATAGGCAATTATCATTTTTTTTAAATGTAATGATATAGCACAAGTATCTGCAATTTCGTGGTTTACGTTCGAATCTCATAAGGGGCATAGTCATACAGGATAATTATATGACCCTGAAAGCGCAATTACTTTATACATTAAATGTAATTACTCTATAAACTATATATGAGATTCATGAAAAATCAAATTATTATTATAATTAAGTTTGGTGTGCAGGGACTCACAAGAAAAAATATTTGATATCCGCAAGAAAAAGATGAGCTAAACTATTGAATAAGGGATGAATATAATCACATATATGAAGCGCAGTCCACAAAATTAAAATGAATTTCAAACGTAAAGAAAATTTTATGTTATAACATTAAAAGGATAATGATGTGATTATTAATTTGTTTCATGTTCTCACGAGGTGGTTTAATTGTTCCATGACGAAAGATTCAAGTGTCCCACTTGTCCATCAAATTAATATATCTATATATATGAAATAATATTGTTGAAATAAATTAAATAACTGCATAATAAACCCATCAAATTACAGATTGTTAAGTGTGGAAATTTAATTATTCTTGTTAATGTCAATTTAGACAAGACTATATGCATAATAACACGGATTCATTCCTCAATGACATCTAAGTTTTTGGCTTAGTCAAAATGTCTGCCGCCTCGTTATGTCTGGATGTTAATTATCTAATGCTGTGGAATTTACGTGTCTTAGTCAAGAAACAACCCATTTTTAACACCTTGTTCATTGGCTTTAACATATGGCAACGGTAAATAATGATACCATCTTGCAGCATGAAAAGTCGATTTCACTATCATCACTACACGTCACACTTGACGAGCACAACATATCATATAGTTCCTAATGAAAGCCTTTCACTTCGAATTGATTCATATATTCTATAAATTTCACCTTGAATTGTTCTACTCGATTTTCTTCGATTCTCCATCAAGAAATTGTCTTCGATTCTCCATCAAGAATGTTGATCAGGTAGACATTTAAACTTGGTCTGTATATACGTGAGTCGTGACGGTCCTATGTTGATGTAAATGATGTCTCATTATGTGTCCCACAATCACAACTACGTAAGTTTAGTGTTAATCAATCACTTAACCTATATTTTTTAGATTCAGCATGCATGGCTCGGCTTCAATCATAGCGAAATTAAGGAAACCTTTTTCTTTTTTTAGAGCCATCGTCCCCGCTGCAAAATCTAAGGAAATCCGCAGAAAATCCAAAATTGATGAAAAGTTTTGCTGTGCTTTTGGGACCATCTTCCCATGCCTTTTTCTTTTCTTTTTCCTCCGCTGCTTCAACTCGTTGCATCTGCTGTGCAACGGGCAGATATAAATCTCAAACAAGTTCACGAAACCATTAACCATCTTATGAATAATATAAAACAAATGAAGAAGAAAGTGAATCTTCTTCATAAAGGGTTATAAAGAATAGCACTTAAATAAGTTGTTTGTGGTAGACAAACGAAATCAAGAATGGTGTCTGACTTTTGAAAGTTGATTATTATCAAAAACTATAACTCTCATATCTATAAGGTCAATCATTTCCTCAAATCTTGTGGATATTCTCAGTTTTGCAATAGATTCCCTCAACCTAGCAGCTGATGAGAAGACAGCCTAACAGAATAAGAAGTGGCTGATTGAGCCGAGTCGTATTGAATCTTACAAATATAGGTTAAAAGGTTAATTAACAAAAATATTAATTAACATTAAACATAGTTTTGATACTGGGACACGGAGTGAGACGCTATTTGTGGGGCAGAGGATCCGATCCGGATGTAGTCAGCAAAAAAAATCTCTAATAGGAGGCTACATTGTCTAAAATTTGAATTTTAGATTTAAAAAATATAAGCTATTGTATAATCATTCATATAAAATAATAATAAGTTGATGATTTTAAAATAATTTTTAAGAAAATATTTTCTTTGGTGGGGGGCTTAAGCCCCTCCCTTGGATCCGATTAAATATAATATGAGTGCTATTAAATATAATATGAGACTGATGTTGCACAATACTACAATAGAGAATCCCACTACACAAAATTCATGAGATATCTCAGTTGCTCACCTTTTTATATAGCACGCAATAAGTTCAAATATTCATAATGATTTGCTAATACATTCACAAATACGAACCTCATCAAAAAGAAGAAGAAATTGCAATAAATTCAAATACGAACATGAACACGAACATATAGATCAATATGTCACATTCACTAAAATGAACACCATCAAAAAGAAGAAGAAAAAGTGCAATAAGCGCAAACACTAACACACACGAATACAAACAAATCATGTATATATACTTCCGACATCCCTTCATTCGCATTCTCTACATCTTCTTGGATTCTAACGGGGTGTGGAGAGAGAGTGATGTTGCAACTTAACTAGAGAATAGTAGAAACCATCTCCATAATGGGCAATCAGATTAGAGTGAGTTCCTTGTTCGACGACCTTGCCGTTCTTGATGACTACAATGTCATCGGCCATTTGTATCGTGGAGAGGCGGTGGGTGACGATGACGACGCTAGTCCGGCCCACCATAACCTTATCTAAAGCTTCCAGCACTAGATTTTCTTACAAGCTGTCGAGAGCGCTCGTTGCCTCATCAAGAAGAAGGATTTTTCGGGTTCTTTAAAATGGCGCGAGCAGAGCGATTGCTATTCGCTGCTTCTGCCCTCCCGACCAAGGGCAGATGTAGGTGGGGTCGGGTGGGGTCGACCGACCCCATCGTCAGCTTACGAGTATCGACAAATTCCATTAAATTCGGTCTTTCGAATTGCTGTCGACCCCACATGTGGCAGCACCGCCACAAAACTATATATATTACGAGGGAAATTTTGTGGTAGAACAATGAAAGATATGCGAGTATTATTGTGGAAGGTAAAACTAAAAATGAAAAGACGCGAAGAAAATGCATGTCGACCCCACCATGAACATTTTCTAAATCCGCCATTGCTCCCGACAACTGGATTCCTCTGTCTCCGCAAAATGTATTGCATCCTTTGTTGAACTGAAACAGAGCGACTTCAAACGGTTACATGTCGGAAATTAAGTTACATAACTTAATTAACTGTTCTAATCACGACTTACTCAAAGACAACTAAAAAGTACCACCTCCATTCAAATTGTATATAGTCCTAAGCCTTGTGGCACACATTAATAAATTAAACAAATTACTCAAATTAACCTTAATTAATGATAATTTGGAAATTAATATGCTTCGGATTATTTAATGAAAGAGTTGCATACATAAGGACATGCCAAAACGACAATTAATATGAAAAGAATTGAACAGTAAAAAATGACTTTTAAAATGAATAGGACTATAGGAGGGAGCATACTTTAAATAATTATTTCAAAAAAAATCCGACTAAATATACACAAAATTGAAATATTAAAATTCTATAAAAAATAGTTGAATCGAGCTGAAAAGTGAAAAAGCAATTGAATTGCACCTTCGCATATCAAATGATGCGATCTCTTATAAAAATTAAAAAAAAAAAAGAAGCCATAGTAGCTACCAAATTGACCGATGGTATTGGCCAGTTTTTGATTTTTCGCTTCTTTTTAATACCTAGTAAAACTAGTCATTATTTAATAATCAATACCTCTCAAGATTTAGTCAATAGTTGTGCTCTTGTACGTTGTACGCACGCGCACAACGAGCGGGTCAAACCCGACCCGAACCAACCCAATTATTTTAAATTGCGTGGAGATAACCAGCGGCGGATGCAGGGGGGGTGGGAGGGGGCGGCCGACCTCCTTGACGACCAATTTTTCCTTACCCTCGCCGGAAAACCACTATTGTCGCCCCCTTTCATGACTGGTGTCGTGTCAGATCTGCGGAGGTCAGGATTTGGTTATTTGTTTTGTGTCAACCGCAACCAAAACCGAGCCCAAGAGCCCAAGAATGAAGTAAGCCCCAATTGCAACCAAAATCAAGTCCAACCCACTAAAATTATAATTGTAAAACCCTCGGCTCCTCTACTGACTGTCGAGAAATTAAAACTCTCAAACAAGAAAAACAAAAGTTCTTCGCACGAACCGCATTGCGCATCAGTCTGCTGAGAAGGTGAGAAGAAACCCTCCACGGCTCCACCTCCGACTTCGAGAAACCTTCAGCCTCCAAAAAAAATTTTGGTGAATTCTATGCACTGCACATTTGTATTGTATTGTATTGTATGTCTCCTCTTTCTCTCAATTCTCAATTAGAATTTGATGAATTTGGCAAAACGAATGGGATGCTTTTGTGTGTATATTGTGCTACTGTAACTCCGAATTTCTATTCAAATTAAACGGTGTAAAATGTAAATACAAGAGTCAAGTTTTTTTATTCTTATTTTTTGCCCCCCCCCACAAGCCACAAACTAAGAGACATAAATTGGCTGGATTGGAAGACGAAGAACACACGGATACGAGTGAGGTGACTAGGGATGTCAATCGGGCTAACCCGTTCGGGTTCGGACCAACCCGCTCAGGTTGTCGGGCTATCCGAGTTGCAAATTTTTTCGGGTCAGAAATTTACAACCCTAACCCTAACCCTTCGGGTTTCGGGCTAACCCGTCGGGCCAATTGGGTTCAAAAAAATTTATGAATTTTTTTAATTAATATATTAATTTTGATAATTGTATATTTGTAACAAAGAAATACA
>JAYDZE010302939.1:0-18656 GCA_034509125.1 Monilaria moniliformis | reverse complement strand
AATATTGAATCAAAATGCATTTTTTCACATACATTTGAAAAAAATCTTATTATACTAACTTTCAAAAGTTGAAAAAAATAATAAATTAATTAAGTTTGAAAACTAAATAACGAGAACTCGCTAATTTTCGGGATGACCCTATGTGTTCGGATTATCTTCGAGCCAACCCTATTGGGTTGCGGGCTATTCGGTTTAGGGTCATTCGGGTTGAGATTTTTTTTCGGGTTGTGATTTTTTAACCCTAACCCTCTCGGATTGTCGGATTAATCGGGCCAACCCATGGGTTTCGGGCTAAATTGACATCCCTAAAAATATCATAATAGGATTGGTGTTTGTTTCATTGACATATCATATACAAGTTGGTATTCTTAAAATGAAAGGTGTTGTGTATAATTTGCACGTTATTATATATGAATATGAGTTTAGGTGATGCATACCCAAAATAACAGCTACAAATTTCTATGAATTCAAAAAATAACCACATATCATATCATGAATTGAATGTTTTGAAGAATTTGAAGTATCTCACATAATTTTTTAAGATAATACAAACTAGATCATCATACCCAAACAAATGGAAAGACAAATTCATATTTTGGTTGGGCTCGAATCAAAGATCTCTAACTAAGATAGACTTTTGATGAATTAATTTTGTCACGTCAGTTTTCTTAGTATTTTTCATGAACATCACTTCCACTTAGTATAAATAATTTTTTTTAGAGAGAGAGAGCCCAATGAAAATTAATTGGTGTAATAATAATGGCCATTTAAGCGCCACTTGTTGATCAATTTGTAGCAGCAATAGTAATGTACAAAAAATTGTAGCTCCTTTCTTTTCCTTTTTCCTCTCATAGTCTGGTTTATATTTATCAACGAACATGATTTATTTATTGATTGATTTAAGATCATTAAATAATGAACTACGTGTCACAAGCATGTATGGAAATTCGAAAATTCTTAAAAAGAGACCGTAAAAGTAAATGTGTTAATACATAAAAATGTCCTATTCCATAAATTATTTAAGAAAAATGCCATATTTCATAAAAATATATGAAACATGTAATGTGAACGGACTATTATACCCTTAGTTACTGATAGTTGCATGGAATTTTGAGAAAGTCTTACACATATGCAGTTTTATAAAAAAAATATGTAAGAAATACCAATTAATGCACGAAATGTAGTATATGTGAAAAAGTACGTGTGAGAGTGACTCAATTCTAAAAAAACTGAAAAATTACGAAACATATAAGAGTTGAGTAAGATTTTGTCTTGCAAGTACAATTGATATTATGGCACTAATGGTATTTTAGACAATTTGAATAAAAAATAAATATTTTTATGAAAGTAGACAATTTTAACATACAATTTATAAGATAAGACATTTAAATTTTCACCCAAAAATAATATTAATAAAAGAAGAAAGAAAATCTAAATGAATTATATATTGGAAGAGTACGCAGTATAATGCAAATCTTAGATAAGTGACGAGTCGTCCATTTTTTGAATTTTATATCAGCTATTAATTATCCAAATACTTTCACAACTTATAAATATTTAAAGACATTGCATCTTATAAATTCTTAAAATATTTTATAAGCTCCAAAAATTTATAAATTATTTAAAATAAGTTTAGTCAAACACCCTCCAAATTTAATGTAAGTTTGTGTTTATAGACTATTCAATTAAGTTTTGGTGTTTGAATTCAAGTGACATTTTTTTTACATTTTACTTATTTTATAACTAAATTTAGGGGTTGAAATAGATATTAATTAAATAAAATTATAAGTCGGTGAAACAATTAATTACAAACTTTCGCTATTCTCTCTCATTCGTGCAAGCAAAACTGATTCATGCACTGCCCCTCATGGTTGTGACAAGACAAATCGAGCTACAAACAATACCCGAAAATACTTATGATTAATCAACTTTGCCACATCATCAATAGCTCACTGGCAAGTATAGTATTTGTTAAAATAGATGCAAGTATATTTTGTATTATATAAGATAAAGTTTGTCTCCGATAACATTAGGATGTAGTGTAGCCTGTCGAAAATTAGGGATACTCGATTTAATAGAATGAAGGAGTGATTGGAATGATGATTCATGCCTCCATTCAATTCCTTTGTTCGGTATATTTCTTTCTTATGAATCATCAGTCCCACTAAATTAGACATAATTATTCATTCCATAATCCATGAAAATTAGCCATTGCATTCCTATTTCTATATTATTCCGGCCGCCATTTCATTTTTCTTTTATTTCATTTCATTTTTCTAGTGTATCTCTACAATATATCATTATCTTCTCAAGTAAAGAAAAAAAGAATTATCTTCTTTATAGTAAGGTGCAGCACAAAACATGACTTCTACCAACCATAACGTGAATTTTAATATTGTGTTTCTTTTCTTTTCTTTTCAAATTATGGATAAAAACTGATTATTAATATATATATTTTATTTACCAAATCCCATCAATTAAATTATCATTTACAGAGGAAGAAATTGGATATAAGAAAATAATTTTCTAAAACTTGGGTCCATTACAAAATTGTAGAAGCAAATTAAACATAATTTCTGAAAAAAATTCAATTAACAATGATATAACTTTGATTTTTTATAAATTTAAAATGAGAGAATATCGCATCTTTATATATAAATAGGTAACAGTAATGGTGAATCTGTAATTATTTTAACCTTCCTTCATCATTGTGTTCCTGTATAAGGTAAAAGACGGCACATCGTAATTATAAATAAATTAACATTACAGAAAAGCTTTTCTTCGCAAAATAAAAAACCCCTATTTCTGTATCCGCAATCCCTAAAAATTCCCTAGCTTCGCGTTTGGATCTCCCTAATTATCGGCTGACACACAAAATTTTCTCTGTTTGTTCGTAAGTTTTCTGTTTTTTTTTTCCCTCTATTTTTGTTGATTTTCTGCGCCATTATGTGATTTTTAGGGTATTTATTATTTACAGGAAAAATGGTTAGAATTAGGAATTTTCGAAAACTAGTTATCTTTTTCGGGGTTTAATTTCGAGCTCCTTCAGTTGTTTTTCGCTCGATCCCTTGACAAATTCGGTGGAACTCTGCTAAAATATTCAAACTTTTACTGCATAGAAAATGCCTTCGCTTTTACGGGTGCCTTCTTTACTACTGAATTTCAGTTCCCCCCCTTTTTTTCGAAGCAAAATCTGTGAATATTTCGCGAGATTTTGAGTTGTCGAGTTCTCTGAGTTCTTGCGCTGAATGAGTGCGTGCATGTGTTGTTTTGAATGGCGACATTAAATTTAAATCAGTTAAACTGAGCTTCTTCTTCTTCAGCTGCTGAAGATCTCTGCAATATTTTCTTCTGGTCCATAGGTAATTACTGCATTTCTTCCGGGTTAATTTCGGAAACCCGGAAAAATGTCGGAAGCCTCCGCCGCCGTGATGAGCAGCCGCGAGCCGTTTACAATCACGCCGGGGCCGGCGCAACATCCGTCAGCTTCTCAGCCTCAGCTGGATCAGCAAATGCGCGTGCCCTATGCCGCCGACGGTACCTACAGACCTGTGGCCGCGGCGCTACCGTTCCAGCAAGTCCCTTGCGTCGGCGGCGCCGTGGCTGAGCAGGGAATGAATTTGAACTCAGGTGATCAGAAGCGGAAGAGGGGTCGGCCGAGGAAATATGGGACAGATGGCAGCATGGCCATGGTGATGGCTCCTGGGCCGCAGCCAATAAGTTTGGGTATACCGCAGATGGAGAATTTTTCTCCGCCTTCGACAGCGCCCCCTTCGACGGAGGCGCAGCACCCAGTGGGTGGGTCGGCCTCACCCACTGCCAAGAAGCCAAGGGGAAGGCCCCCTGGTTCGAGCAACAAGAAAAGGCAAATTGAAGCTATAGGTATATATTGTGCGCAGTGCTTCTGTTATTTAATGGATCTTGATTGGGAAGATCGGATCTTTGCCTAATGTTTCTTTATATAAATTTATTAAAATAATTGGTGCCATTGACCTGACGAATTTGGGAAATATTACTACGAGTATTGGCGATGCAGTTGGGATTCCAATTGACCTTTTCGTATATATTTATTCTGAATTTTTGTGTTTTTAAAATGTGTCAGTTACTTGAGTAATCCTTTGGTTCAATTTATCTTGGTTAATCTGGGCAACAACTGTAAATAAGGTATTAGCAGTACAACTTCATCTTATTTCGTGCCATTTTATGCGTTTTTGTATTTGGAAGAAATTGTCGTTTGCTGAAGCTGACCACTCAAGAATTCTAAAATTATGGAAATTACCTGGATACCCCCTTCTAAACTTGCTTTGTCTTAAATTAATTAGAGTGAGTACTGCCTCTGTCTGTAATGCAAGGTAGTTTCTTTTTGTTTTGTTTTTTTCATTTTCATTTTATTTTATTTGTATTTATGAGTTTCTTTTTCCTCTTATTTTTGTTCTAGGAAATATTCTCACTTTACCATGTCTTGGCTTGTCCAGGTCAAGATGTCTGTAATTTGACGTTTTCCTTTTCTTTCTCTAAAGTTTCTGTTTCAGGGCAGTGGGTGGGTATAACTTGTAGTTTAATTGTTGTACCACAGAGTCGAGCGAGCTTCTCCCTATTCATTACAGCTTCTACTTTTCCATACTATTATTATTGTTGTTGTTGGTATATTCATATAACTTGAAATTCTCACACAAAGAGTCATGCTTGCAGGTTCAACCGGAATTGGATTTATACCTCATGTAATCAATGTCAAGGCTGGAGAGGTTGAAAATTTAAAATGATATTTACTACCATATTACAAATTTCAGAGCTCATGTCCATTTGGATCTGTTTGCTCTAAAGAATATCTTGAATCCTATCACATAAAAACACACACAACTTCATCTAATTCTAACTATGACTCATAAAAACTCATATTTTGCCAGTTGCGGTGATGTAGCTTGCTTTGTATTTTACTAATGTTTTCAAAATTTGGTGCCTGTGATGCAGTTCTATCTAGTAGGGTCTTTTATCTCTTCTTGGTATGTCTGAATTGGGATTTTTCCGTGAGAGGAGGTCTAGATATGCATATGGAACTAGAACGCAGTAATGTCAATGGATCAAAGGGAAATAGCACCATCATATGTTGATTAATGCTTGCTACTGGGTTTCAGGATGTGTCTTCGAAAGTAATGGCGTTTTCTCAAAATGGTCCAAGGGCTGTTTGTATCCTATCTGCAAATGGTTCCATATCAAACGTGACACTCCACCAAGCTGCAACATCTGGTGGAACTGCAACTTACGAGGTTTTTGTAGACTAAATCTTTGGTCTCCCTTTATGGGTTAATGCAGTTTTAAGAATCTCTAAATTCTAGGTTTTATTTTAATCATGAACTGCTGATTTATATCGAGTAAGGGTTCAACTAAGGAATTGGCTTCGACTGCTTGCATATTTCACATCCTGAGAAGCTTTACTTCCTACTAAAATTGTCCGAACAGCCAAGGATCTGAAACTCTTCTTGTAGCATTCTCCTATCCAATTGATGAATATTTGCTAATGTTATTCTTTCTGTTTATGTAGGGGCGGTTTGACATCTTGTCCTTATCGGGCTCATTTATGCTATCAGATGTTGGTGGTAACAAAAGCAGAACCGTTGGGTTAAGCACAACGTTAGCTGGATCCGATGGAAGGGTGTTTGGTGGTTGTGTGGCTGGTTTATTGATTGCAGCCTCCCCTGTCCAGGTAGATTGCACTTGAAAAATGTGTCCTTGGTCCTTGAATTGAGTTTCTAAAGCATGTTGTCGTTTTCTGACGATCACTATCACTCAACTATTAAGTTAGAATGACAAAACACCACTGGATTTTGTTAGAAAACCTTTAGAGCTTCAACATATTCCGTTTCGTGCTATGATGGTTTGGACATTTTCCCTACTTCATTGATGTTCTTCTATTGTATCATTACTTGTTATATATTCGGGATTCATGGGTAGCATGAAACATCTTGTTTAATTTCTTCTGTTGCTATATAATTATGATTGGTGCTATGCTGTAAATAGAGATTGAGCATTATCTCTGCAGTTCCAATGAGTGTGGGCGTGTTTACAGAAGGTGTATTTCTTTTATTGCAGGTAATAGTTGGAAGCTTTCTAGCAGATGGTCGCAAAGAGCCAAAATCAGCAAACTATATGGAGCCTTTATCTGCTCCTCCAAAAGTGAACATGGGCGGCGGCGGCGGCGGTGCAACTGGTACGAGCAGCTCGCCATCACGAGGGACGTTCAGCGAGTCCTCCTGTGGGGCGGCCAGCCCGCTTAATCTGAGCTCCGGTGCTTGCAACAACCACCCCCATGCCATGTCTGCCATGCCATGGAAATGATCTTGTCCGCATAATTTCTAATCATATATTTGTAATCTTATAACCAGACCTGTATTTCTTGTCGAATTGTAGTATGGTAGGAATGCACCCTGTAGAATTAGCGAGGTTCTTCATCGGCAGATGCGTTAGTTGCTTCTACTAATTGTTAACCACCAACTAATTGATATTAGTTGCTGTGTGCGAGTTACTTTTATCTATTTCTTCTAATAATATCTTTCTTTTATTAATTGTTCGGTCAATCTCAAAAAGTTAGGATGTATTAAAATAATTGGGTTGGATCTTGTATTAAAGAAAATTCATATAAATGACCCTAACACTAATAAATTGGACCAAATACTTGTTTATGAAAATTTTCCAGCTAAACTTAAAATTTGTATTTAAATCTTAATATCCAATAAATATCCACAACCCCCCTGCTTGTACTCATTAGGAAGTACATGCCACCTCGTCATCCAGTTACAGCTGATAAATTCAATCTGGCCCGACTGCTTCCGACTTTACCATGTGGCAGTGGGGGCTTGGATTGGGCTGGTCCTTCTCCACTGTTGGCTCAGGCCGGGCCGGGCCGGGCCAAGCTGCTGCCTATGACAACTAATTCTATGTGTCGTTGATCTTGTGATAGTCTCCCATTACATGGAACTTAAATGGAATCAGTAAACGATAAATTTATTTATCATGACATTGTGATATATTCTTTTCACGTCAGAATAAACTTTGTAGTAACATAGAAAGAAATATCTAATTATAACTCAATTCCACAGAGGAGATAGAATTTACTTTGGTTGCGTTTCAGCTCTTTTCAGTAGAAAACGCAACGAAAAGAATCCCAAAACAAGAGTCTGCCAAAACCAACCTGTTGCGTTTACAGGATCACATCTTCTTGCAAGTTGCCATGCATACACGCCTTCCCCAATATGTGCAGCAACAGCAAAGGTGAAGATTACTCGTATCCCTGTCATGGAGTGTAGAAAGAAAAGGCAAATCGCTCTTATCAGGGGAACAGGGCCCAAGTCAGGCAAGCACGCAGCACAAAACATCATTGTCATTCCAATCACGACAGCCACCCACACGTATATGGTCGGACCATCTAGCGTTCTTCTTTTCCTCTCCTTCCAGTATTTGATAGTTGCAGCCATACCCTCTTGAGGGCTAACCAGAGGCCTATAGCCCAGTTCCTCCTTCGCTTTGAGGAACGAAAAGTAATGGGTCATGCCAACCTGCCAATAATAGGAATAAGTATTCTTGTAGTTAACAATACGTGCATATAACTGTCTCTTACTTGCCCAAAATGGGATAGCAAACAACTACTTATCCAACGTAAAGTACACCTCTGGCTAGCATGAGAGAGTAAAGTCAAGAATCTTTATTGTTCTCATTTTGGAAGGCTCAAATCATGGGTCATTGTTTATCAATTTGATATATTATTATTGCAGAAGTCGGATAAAAGAATATATAGCAGGCAATTTATGGGTAGCACCTTGTAGACTTCAGC
This sequence comes from Monilaria moniliformis, assembly GCA_034509125.1. NCBI lineage: Eukaryota > Viridiplantae > Streptophyta > Magnoliopsida > Caryophyllales > Aizoaceae > Monilaria > Monilaria moniliformis. The sequence goes on along the minus strand of JAYDZE010302939.1, from coordinate 10,828 downwards.
AGGAAGTATCAGAGGCTGAGGAAGCCACCTCCGGCTTAGATAAGGATACAAGAGTGAGTAGAAAACCGAGAAAAGCTTTCCAAGAAAAAGAGCTTGGGAGACAGGCAATGTCAATTTAGGCAACTCATAGCCCAAGCCTTCAAGCAGTGGTCTGAGGAACTCAAAACTGTTGACCGGACAACCTGACAAACTCCATCTCTAGTTAGTTTCTTGCCAAGGATTGGACCAATCTAATTAAGAAATCAGACATCAACATGTGGACCAACTTTACCATCTGATATGAAGTAGGCTTGGCCGGCAGCAACAGGCTGTCCTACTCTCCCAGGAATATCATCCAAAAGGCCCATGCTAGCCTGGAGCATTGCCAGAACAATGTTATCAACATAGACCCAATCCGATTTCACATTCGTATCACCAATTTTGAATGGCAGAAGACCCAACTTTGCAAGTTTTATGATCCTAGGCAGGTGCCTTTCTTCACCTGGCCCATATATAGCAGCAGGGCGGATTGCACAGGAGTACAACTTTCCTTTCTCTTTTCTGTGCAGACCAAATTTCAAATTGACCCGATTAGTTAAAGAAGTTATAATCCTTCAAAAGATGAGAACTGTATCAAATGTTCAATCTTACAAAATCAGAATGGGCTAGCAACAACTTACAACTGTTTAATTTTGTCCTATCAGTCCTTTTGGACTACAATTTTAGGTGTCGAGAAAAATAGATAAAAACTTACCTAAAGGATCGACCATTGTGCTTGAGAATAAGCTGCTCGGCTACAGATTTGCTGCGGCCGTATGAGTCTACATGTTCAGCAATAGGAAAGTAGGGTAAAGCCTCATTTCCATTTATGATTTCTTGCCCACCAAATACAACATTATAGGTGCTGACATAAACAAGTCTGCTCACCCCATGCTCCAGGCAGGCATCCAAGACATGGCAGGTACCATTTATGTTTATTTCATCGACACGCCCATATTGAAGCATCTCTTTGCCCGACATGCCATATGAGGCAAGGTGAAAAACGCAATCTGCTCCCTGTAAAGCCTTCTCAACATCTTTTTCCTTACAGACATCCCCTGATAAGTTTATCGTTACACATGTATAAGATGAATGCAATTACTATTAGTATCTTCATTGACAAGGGAAACAATGCATTTGCTTAATAAGCCAAAAGATTAAATCGAGCCACCTTTTATCATCTTGAAGCCGTTGACCAAAATTAATCTTGCATTTTAATCTCGTATTTGTTTAAAAATCGTTATTGGTGAGAGGAATTCACACAGTTCACATAGATTAACATTAAGAAATAAAATTGGCTCGAAACCCCAATTACTTACTGCAACTCCACATGTCCATTGTATCACTTAAAACAGAACAACATCGAACTATTAAAACCCTAAAATGCATCAAAATAATTTCAAACAAGTCTGCATCTACGACAATACGATCACTCTCAATTGACAGCAGAAATTCAAATCTTGATCTACAAGTTGGTGTACATACAGAAACACGCATATGTAAAAATGCAAAAGAAAGGAGCACACCTTGTACACAACGAACACCGCGAGCACGGAGAGCGTCAGACCAGGGTGATTCGGCTCGAATGTCAAAGGCTCGGACTTGATAGGCACCTCTTCTGAGTAGCTCCAAGCAGAGGGCCGAGCCCACAAAGCCCAGCCCGCCGGTGACGACGAAGTTTTTGCCTTCTATCCCCTCGTTCTCGCTTAAATGCATCTCGATTTTGAAATCCCGCAATCTGTTTGCAGAAATGCCTAACTGACCTGAGACAACCTGCGCTTGAAGTCTGCTTATTATTATTTAGGACAACGCGGCAGTTGGGTAAAAATGGACAAAAAAAGCACCTAATGTAATGGTTTTGGCAAAAAGCCCTCTCCGTCCCCAAATTGTATCAAGGAATCGGATATCCTGTCAGGTGTCGGAGATACCCGATACCCAGTTAGATAACCCAATATCCCAAGTTTCATGCAGCAGAATACCCGAAATCGGATCCGAACCCGATATTACGGGTATCGGATACCCGATACCCAACGAGTATCGAATCGGTTTCGGTTTTATCTATTTACCCAAACCCGAATTCTCAGTCGTAGATTTTGCCTATCTTTTCAAATATCTAATTGTCGCATGGGCGACGAAAATCTACGTGGAATTAAGATAATACTAAATATTAGTTTAATTAACATATTCTTTTTTCTTTAATTTTTATTAACATATGGATTCATTTTCTTTAATTTTTAATAGCAAATTTCACATTTTCTATTTGACATAATTTAATAGAGATTTTACAACAACCATTCTCTCTTTACATAAACTAAATCACATTTAAAAAAAATTACTATTGAATTTTATAGTTGCGCATGTTTGTTATATACATCATTTTTTATATAAATTTTGAGTTTTGCAATATAAATTAATGAGATTATTGTTCCACATGTATCATACTCTTAACTTTTGTGATATTTGAATAGTTCAATATGACAATAGTGATTATATAACCATAGAATTTATCATCACAAAAATATTCATGATTGGATAAAATAATTATGACAGATATAAATATTAATGAATGCCTAATTTATAAACTTTAAGGGTACAAATATTCACCTTGTAAAGTGCATAAACATAATTTTACATAGATAATTAGAATCACTGAGAAATTGATTTAAATATAAATAACAAAATTTATTAAATCAAAATACACCCGATCATTCATATTGATCGTATACCTTATATGATACAAAATAAATTTAGATTACATGCAAATCATTAATAGCATTGTGCCTGCTAATAATTTTACCAAATATTAGATAAATAAAAGTATAAGCAAATAGGCGTAGGTTAGTAAAATACATACAAAATGTCATAATTTTGCCATCATTTATTCCACAAGTGAAAGATAAAAATAGCAAAAATGATATAGCAACCATATAAACCGAAGAGAAATTCCGGAGACCAAATCGAAGAGAATTACACCAAACAGAATTTTTAGGGACCCCCAGCAGAATTACAGCCAATTGAATAGAGAATTCACCGAAGAAATCGTAGAGAGAAATTACAGAAGAAATCCCAGGAGAAATCGAATCAAGAATTCACAATAAAAAAGGCCCAGATATAGATAGTTCCAATCATCATAGCCATACAATAGCAATCGACAAATCGAAGAGAGAATTCTCAACAAATATTCATCACAAAATCACATAACCAGACACAAACCCACCATTCCACTGCTTTCCCCTTCACCATAGCTCCTGCAACCGCCACCGCACCCTTCACCATGGCCCCTGCAACCGCCACTGCCACCCTTCACCAGTGCCGCACAAGAACAAAGAAGAATGAGAGAAATGAAAGGAAGAGCCGGCGACCATGGAGTGACGACAGCCATGGTACGACGACAACCACTACCGCCGGTCGCCACCACCTTACATTCTGGCTCGCATAGTAAAGACGACGCACAATAAAGAGAGAAAGTCGCATGGACATAGAAGAAGAAGTGAATGAGGTAAAGAATGGGAGATGACAAAAGCAGATAGTCTTGAATAAACAGTAGACTATCGCACCATTTGGGTGCGATTTGCATTCTGGATCGCACAGTAGAGATGACACGGTTTTTGCCTAAAAGTGTGGCGGGCCGCGACCATAAACACTCGGCTCGTCGGGCCGAAATAAAAATTAACACTACTAACAAACACACAAATACTATTATTGAGTCAGGATAATATATCATATCTTAACTTTATCATGGATACCAAACTGCACTTGTGGCTAACTAAGCGCCACTTCTCATCACTCAACTTTTATTCTCTTCTTGATCAATTTGTAGGAGCAGATACTAATGTACAAAATTGTTGCTCTTTTCTTTTCCTTTTTCTTCTCCTAGTTGTCTTCTCCTATTTTGTACCATCACATGATACGCCCAGGACATGATTTATTTATTTAAGGTCATTATTTAAGCATGTGTGGGAATTTGAAAATTCGTAAAAAACAGACTGTAAAAGTAAATAATAATTATAAAAGAAGAAAAGAAAATAGAAGTGAATTATATATTGGAGGAGTATGCTTTTTAAGGTAAGTTTTGGATGAGTCGTCGCTTTTTTGGATCCAATGTCAGCTACTAAATAACTCTTCTTTCTTCGTCCAATCTTTTTTTTTATATACATACACTTTTTTTCTATAATAAATAAAGAAAATGTTAGCAGAATGTCACATACAAAAATTAAGGTTCTATTGTGCAAATGGGCCTAGGATGAAGAGTTTCCTTGTAGGGAAGAGATGAGGAGAGCAGAGCTGTGTTATGTGGCCTTGGAAGATAGAGAATCAGCTGTCCAGATACTGAGTTGCGAAGCTCCTTAAGTTGAACCACTGTCAGAAAATAACAGACTTTGCAGTTTATCTTGGGCAGCTGTTTTCTTGATTATCAGTCGACCTTTCTTTGCGTTATGCTGCTTATTGAATCATCAATAAGGTTCTTTTGTGCCATTTGCAATATGCAAATTTGAGACACGATAACTACATGATAATATGATGTATGTATTTCACAGTTAATCAAAAATTATAATTACAATATTCCTCGGAAACTGCACTAAAATATTATAAGGAAAAAGGCTTCCCCTCTAATGTCGGTGTTATTTGTGTTTATTTAGTGTAATCGTTACTCCTTAGAATCACTAATTTATGTCAATTAAAGTATCTTGATTTATGTTAAAATTGAGTAAAATATGGAAGAATTGAATGTGGTGATGTTTTTCTTGTTTTCTCGTCGATGTTATCACCGTTTGCAGGGAGGAAGAAGAAGAAGAAGAGCGACTGCGTCTTTCCTTTTTGAGTTTTTAACAGGTAATGCTTCTTGCATTCCTTGTTCGACAACTTTAATGTTTTTGTCGTTTCAATTCTTGAAATCTTTGGTTTCCAATGATTTCCATCTTTGTCTAGCATCACACTGAATTCTTTTCTTAGTTAGGTTGGTATGTGATTGTACCCAAACCTCAATTTCAAAAAACAAAACAAGATATTCAATCTTGTTGCCAAGAAATGAAAAATGAAAAATGTGTAAACTCGATTGCTGCTTTATACATAAAAAAATATTTATTTCTGTGGGTGGGTGGTGGTGGTTGGGGGAAGATGTTCATGAAGGTGGTGGTATAATGTTGCTTTTTTTCGTATGTTATTGGTTTTTGGTAATTTTGTATGAAGCCTTTGTTCTAGTGTTAATTGAGATTTAGGTGGCCTAGAGTTGAGCTGGTTATGTAGACTGTGGTTTTAGGTTATAAAGAAGCCCAATTGGCTGTCCAATGGTGTCGGGGTAGTTGCGTGGGCGCCACATCGGTTTTCTTCAAGGGAAACCTGCAGTTGCTACCGAACTGTTTCAGTTTTAGTTCAGCTTCGTCAAGATAGAGCTTGCAATAACATAGAGATTGATCTCCAACATTGATCAGATTAAGCTTGCTAGAATAATACTAGTTATTTTATCATGTTTTCTGTAAACACATTAACTCGAGCTTCTTTCTGGAGCTTAAATAAGGCTGGATCACTATAATTCGAATTTAGCATAAATTGAGCTATATGATCTCTTTCAGATGAATCTCTCTCAGCTTTGCTTGCATGGTAACTTTTCTCCTTGAATCCTCCACCATAATAAACCGATTTATAAAGGGGCCCATTGGCATATGTCCTTCCATTACCAACCTCTCCACATAACGTCGTGGCTTCACATGCACGGCTACGGCTGTTTATGATTGGTATTTTTCATCCCCAAGCCTAATGAATGGACTATGGCTGGAGGGTTGTTCCAACAGTCGTTGATATTCATCTAGCTTTAGTAGTCCTTTTACCCATCTGGTCAGTTACTCCATACGAGTTGAAGGTTAGATTCTATGTGCAGGATTAGCTTTATATATAGCCTGTTTTCTTTTTCTGCCCTGGAAATGTCTTTTTTTATACTGTTTCTTGCCATTTATCAATTTCAAGCTAGTTTGTAGAATGAAGTCGTTGTTGAGGTAGGTTATGTGGCTGCTGGAAATCGATGAATATCAGCATGGATAGTTCGAGTACTGGGAACATAAAGAAAATCATATGGAAAACAAGTAAATCTCCAATGGATGTAGATGGTGGGATAGTGGACCAGGATAACTGCAAAGATGCAGGGAAAGAAACATGCCGTTGTGATTCTATGCAGTTGATTACGTATCTGAGGACATGCAGTTCTGCCCAGCCGTTTGCTTTGCCCCTTTTGCCTGTTCCAAAGGTGGAAGAATGGTGTTCGAAATTTCAAACACGTCTGTTGTCTTGACTGGCACAGCTTGTAGAGGGGGGACTGTACAACCTACTGGCATCACAGACATTGGCGAGAGCAAATCTGCGTATTATTTTTGTAACGCACACACTACCTGGCATCAAGAAAGATCCTGGTAAAGTTCTCTTCACGTCGTCACTCTGTGATTTACTCTTTCTCTTCACCTCAACATTATATGATTTACTCTTTGTCCTTTTTTATATTGTGCTTTTTGTGGTTTTGGTTGGCTATTGGAAGAACCTAAGTCAATGAAGAGTATACTTGAATGGTTTGTGCAAAGTAACGTGTTTTACCAGCTCATTTCTGATCGAACATGTGCAGATGGTGCTATGAGAAATTAAACTTGTCGTCTTTCATAAAGAGACTTAAGTTTTGTTTTTTTATAACAGGAGTGAGGGGTCATCATCAGGAAGATTAGATTTTTTCCATTGGATTATGACTGAGAAACATATCTCGTAGGAATTTATGTCGTGCTTTAGATTCTTACCTGTAGTCTAGAGACGCTACACAAATAAAGCCGTCTAAACTGAAATCGGATATTAGTCGGTGCATCATATCTTCCCATTTCTGTTTTAGAACGTCATGAGGGAATGACAAACCTAGGGAGACTCTTCTTCTTCTGTTGAAACCTCTGCATTAATTTTCAACATTCAACAAAAGTAAAGTCTGTTTATGAAGCATTTTGAATAGTCATTTTTCCTTCTTATGTTAATATGGTTGTTCTCACTTGAACCTGTATCAAGTGAATTCAGCTTTGAGATTCAAATCAAAGGGATGGAAAGGTCTGTATTCGAGGTGTGACGTCAACTGGTGGCAAAATTGTCCAAAAATGTTCCCGATTATAAGAAATGAAATTCCAGCAACAACCCGCCCCTGGACCCTTCACGCTCTTCTTCAATCTGCCAGGGCCTATCGATCCCAGGCTGTTCTCTCCCCATTTCAGACCCAATGGCATCTTCGAAGCCGTCGTTGCAAAGTACTGAGTATGTTAGAAATCTTGTATCTTAATGTAACTTATCAACTGTTCATCTTTTGCTTAAACTGCAGCGTAGGGAATATTTTCTGCTGACTTGCTATGTTGGAATGTTCATTAACATGTATTTATGTATTTCTTCAGATAAATGAGCTTTTCCAGTATAATTTTTATTAAACTTACATTTCTTTAATAGTAGAAAGAGAAATTAGGTAAAAAAAGAAAAGGTAAACACCAGTCCTTATTCTTGAAAAACATATGAATTTTGGACAGAATTGTCACATTTTGCTATCTAGTTCCACTTGCTTTTGGTTGGGAACGAGGCCATTTTGTTGATGCCACAAATTCCAGCAGGTTGTGTTTCTCTTCATTCTGATGTATCCTTTCTCTCTCCATTTCGGCCCCCATGAGTTCTTTACAATGACGTAGTCCAGCCCCTTGCTCGTTCAGTATCCAACGGCTGCCACTCCGTGATCAAGCTCGGTCTCGCAGTGCCCGTCAAACACCCTCTGCAATCAATCCAGGTAATCCAAATCTTGATGTAAATCTATGATCTATGATACTCACTGCTCCGATACTTGTAAAAAAGCATCAAGTTTGAGCACGTACCCCACTGTAGAAGTGGAAATCTCTGCCAGAAGCCTCAGTGGCCACGCTCACCAGCTGATTGGCCAGTGCCTTCAACAGACTCTTCTCATCGTTGGCAGCTACGTTGTTGTATCCGCTAATGGTGACTGCTTCCGACATGGCCTGAAAATCAATCCTGCAAATGTAAATTCATTGAAAATCATGGAAAACACTGTTAGTTTCTTGATTGTTTTAGGGATTGGCTCCGATCGATTACCCTGCTTTCTTCACAGGTTCCTTCTTCCATTAGGTATGGATAGTCTTCCTCCTTATGAAGGCAGCCGCTGGAAACGATGTAGGTGAACGTGTAGTCCATGAGGCCTCCGTTGCAGCCGCTGTTGTAAGTTGTGCCGCAGTCGATCAGCTCCTGCTCCGACAGTTTGGTCAGGTTCCCCGTCACGTTCCGGTTTGTGCCCTCCACCGCAGCCACAGTCGAGAACGCCCAGCAACTGCCTGCATTTGCACTTCAAGAATCCCGAGTTATACTCGTACCGGAATTCAGTCACCAACATAATTAAAAATATGATCAGATATGAGATGACAATGCATCCAATTTACACGTACCGCACGAGCCTTGGTTCTTGACACGAGTTACATATCCTTTCTGCCTCTAGTCGACGGAATTATGGGAAGTTCTCGAAATCTCGGTATTTAAACCCTTGAGGGGACTCATTTCTCAGGGGTAACCGATCGACCTTGAGCCCCAAGAACTTCTGCTTGAACTCATCGAGGGTCATGTCCACGAACTCGTTCAAGCCCAGCCAGTAGTTGGTGACAGCCTTATTCCTTTCAGCGACGTGCTTCAAATTATCCTTAAAGATCTCAAATCTATGCAACTTCTCCTCGATGCTCTCGTACCTTTTCCGCCTGTGGAGCCATGACTCAAAGAGGTTTATGAGCTTGTCGATGCACGTCAGGTCGTGGGTCAAGTAGCCCACAGTGGAGAAGTCGCAGGTGGACGTTGTAATCCACAAAGAGAAGAAGGCGAAACCTGCCAGAAATAGCAGGTTTCTATGCTGTCAACCAATTGCGTGTGCAAATAAGAGCTTGTATGTTTTTGAAAATGAGTTTATTTCTGTATTTATTCAAAACGCGTGCTCAAATAGTAAAAGAAAATTCTAATGCTACCACTGTTATAGAAATGTTAAGCACATCGCACGCCCTAGCAAGTTCTCTAAAATGAAATGCATGATCTCTTAAATGTTTAATGATAAAAAATACTCATATTTATAGAATGTATAATATTTAATTGGGGAGTTTTGGAATATATATTTAAATTCAGACACGATTAAATATTACTAATATAAAATTAAAAAGTTTGACTTCAGATAAAAATGACGTTTGATAAATCTTGAGTTGTTGAATGATTTAATATATAAGTTTAGGTTATGATGGATTTTTACATATTAAAAACATAATTTAAGATTTATAAAATTAAAATAAAACATACTATAACTTTTAAAGCTTGTTTTAGAATTAAAAATATTTCTTTTAGTGAATTTGAAATTTCCAATTCATTTATTTATTATTATATCATATTAGTAAAAATCTATGCATATATATATTATTTATAAATTGAAGGGTTAATTTGTTTAGTTATTCATTTTATCAAAATTAACATTGAAGCATCGAAACAACTATCAAACAAGTCGGAAGAATAGACAATAGTTGCACATAAGGCCAATCCATCGGGTTTCGGGTCAACCCTACTAGGATTATAGACTAATCGAATTGGAATTTTATTGGACTAGAAATTTCCAACACCAACCCTCTAAATTTAGTGATCTATTCAGGTCAGCCCACAAATTTTGAGTTGTATTGACACCCTAATTTTAGGTAGGCATGTTTCCAAAATTGGTGATGATGATACACAACTTCTGATCTAAGAGCAGATTTATAATTGGTTCACTCAAACTCAGATCTCTATGAAAATATGATATTATCTTGATCTAAATCCAAATTCGAAAAAATATCAAAATTAATTGTTCTATAAAAATTCAATTTGATAAAAAGAAATATAAAATAAAATATGAAGAGTGGGATTTGAACCTAGGCCCTCCCCTCCAAGACTAGAACTTGAGTTCGGTAAGTAATTTTTCTACCAAACCTCAACTGTTTGAGAAATTATTAACAAAAAAGAAGTACCTTATGTATCTTTGAATACTTACAAAAAAATGAATGTTGATTAGAATTTAGAAGTGTTATTTGGAATAATAGAAAATTCCAATTGTTTACATACCAAATGGATAGATACAAGGTGAGCGTGTTAGTTCCAAATATAGTCATCATCATCATAATTATTGTGAATAACAAGTTGTATATATTTAGAAATTATCTCATATCCAAAAGTTTCTCGTTACAAATTTATGAATGAGCATTTAGCAGACGTGTGAAGACAAGTTTTGTGCAAAATGTCAACTATGCATATTAAATTTAGACAAGAAGAGAGGTTGAAATTGCATTCAATGCAATGGTAGTACGAAAACAAGCGGTGTCCCAATGCATATACATATATTTATATATGGAGAGAGAGAGAGAGAGAGAGGAGCAGTTAAATCAGAGCTTCATGATTGAAACGCAAAGGTTCGTACAACTACTAATACACTGGCTACAATAATTCTTGCAATAATTCCAACCGTATTAATTTCTGTTTTGCACATATGTTAGGTTTGTATTAACAATAAAGTGAGCGAGTACTTTGTCGCCACAAGAGTATAATAGTTAAGTTATAATTGTCATTTAAATCATAACTTTTCGTTGAATTATGGTCAATCTCATAACTTTTGAAACTGGAATATAAAATCATAACTTTTCATATTTTCTCAATTATCCCACGGATCAAATTTTCGGTGAAATTGGTGGTGACGTGTCGGCCGGAATTCAACGAAAAGTTATGATTTAAATGACAATTATCTCAACGA
>JAYDZE010302828.1:0-18656 GCA_034509125.1 Monilaria moniliformis | reverse complement strand
AGATAACATGCCTTTAAAATATCCATAGTTGACAGATCATTAGCTCTATCACTCAGTAGTCGTAGCCAGTGAATAAACCGCTCTGTGTATAGGTTCACCATGAGCTGGAATATTTCATATCTGAAAGCGAGGAAATTCAAATTAAGAAGCAGAAGAAAACAAAGAAATTACAGCCCAGCATAGCTTCAGGACTACAGCAATTATCTCATTTAACAGAGACTGTTTTGTCTACCAACATAAATGGCAAACCTTGGGGGAAAGCATGGAGCAACATAGTCATAAATATCTCCAAGCTCTTCACCAATCTGACATCAATCAGGAACAATAACAAATTATCAGCTAAATAAATAAGTTTTGAGAATTTATGTAAAATAATGCCAGTAAATGTAAAAGTGAAAAGTGGCAAAGACATAAATTCAGCAAAAAACCAATTACAAAGTTCATAATTCTAGAATATTCACTAGTTTCATAAGTTACTTTAACACATAGTTTTGAATATGAAGATACAAACTTTAGTTATTTAGTTAACTGACCCCATAAAGAATATATAAGCTATTTGAAAAATAATAAACATGATATCGTATGGTTTTTACAGCAAAATAGAACTACTTAAATTTTCCATTTCTATCTTATTAAAAGTGTAATAAACTGACTCCCAGACAGACCATTACAATACTAGATGAATACCTTTTTAGCCTCCTCTAAAGCTCCTTTCAGGTCCTGAATTTCAAACTGAAAGAAATATCACTAACAGTAAATGAGAACTTAGAAAATTCAGGACTTGCATTTTGTAACAGAAGAAGAATGAAACGTCAACCTCAGAGAGCAATTGGCTAAAATGTGATTCAACAGACTTTCTTATTTCCTCATAACATTTGTCCTTGTAGCCTTTGCCTTGAACTTTCAACTTCTTCTGCGCAAGATTCCTAGAAGATGATATTGTAGTTGTAGATTTTGTAATACAAAATAAAAAGAAAACATAACATCAACAAAACCATGCAGCCCTAATATGCCCAAAACTTGGACCGGCAAACTAAATAATGAGGCAATGAGCAGATGAATCAGTTTGACCAGGAAAATACTTGGCATTTCTGCGAGGATTAGCTATAGATTCCAAGGCACCATCTCCTTCTGCCTCAGCTGCTTCTGTAGCTAGTTGTTGATCCAGGGTTTCTTGCATTTCAACAACCCTTTTTGTTATGAATAATGAAAAAAAGATGCATTAATACCAAGATGGACCCAGCCAAAAGATCTCTTATCAATTACACTCAGAGTCTCAGACATACCTCAGTGCACGAACAAGTGTTTGTGGGCTGCAAAGGAAAATAATTGCAATAGATGAGTAGCATACAAACACAGGGATAACTTTCAGAATAATTACAGAAGTGAAGAACGTGAAAATGGAATGCAAACGTAAAAGTTGATAAGATTTTTAGAATATAAGATGATATTAATTAATGGGTTTAATTGTGAAGCTAATTAATACATATCACACATCTCACACTCGTCTCTGTGGGCACAGCCATTAATGTGAAAACAAAAGCAAAAGAACCAGAAAAGGGCATCCCAAAAAAAAAAAACTATAAAACTAGCATACCTGTCTTTAGCAAGTTGAAAGAAGTTGCATATATGACCCCACAAAGTCTTCTCAAATGTCTCCCATGTCCGATCTATATCTTCAAAGTATTCCCTGCAAAATATTATAACTACTTCATCACAAGTAAATTGCTTATCTTCGAAAGTTCGGTGTATAAGAATATATGAGATAAACTGCTCCTCATATTCAAACATAAGGTGTTATAAATTTCAATTTTTTTCCAGCATATTGAGCTGGTTATAAGGTTTACCCTCCAAGAACTGTAAGGCACACTGAACATGATGGTCTTGAAAGAAAAGCACAAATTATCAGTGCACCATATAAAATAATTTTACTGGATTTTAAAAGAGTAAAACGTTCTGAAGATGCGCTTAGGTGAATGACATGATAATATGAGGATTGCCAATTTGTAACTAGTCAGTAGCAATATAGACTATTGATAGAAAACACTGTTAATAATGGGAAGCGTGTAAGTCAAAACAGGATTCCTCTACAGAATACATTCAGATAAGCTTTCTGACCTCAGCCGACCAATCTCATCTTCATGAGATGATGCAGCAGCTAATGCAAACCTTCGTTTTCCATCCAGCGCAGTTAACCTCTATATTCCATTTAACCCAACCAGATAAGCTTTTGAAATTTACAATAACAATCAAGCCAAGAAAAAGTCACAACCTCATAGGTATTGATAAGTTCTTTGTCATCACTTAAAGAATCACGTGCCTCAGAAGCCTCAATAGAGATTGACATCATACCCTCGACATCCTACAAAAGAGCAATCAAGTTATATCACAAAGATTAAAAAGAAAAATTGAAATTATAATGCTAACCATAAACACTAACAGTAAAGTACTAAAGGAGAGCATAAGCCTCTTCAGACCAGCTTGTTATAGGATTATCATACAGGGATTAAGGGTAACATCCATATTCACAAAATCACATCAGTCACGCACTCACCTTCAGAGTTGTGTTTAGGTTATTCCTTGCATTACTTAGGAGCTTTATTTGGTCATGATTATCAATCAATGTTTGGCATTCTTGACATAACCTAATAAAGGAAAATCCAAGATCATCTTAAAGCATCAACAAGCCATGCATGGCATGCGTTCATTCACCAAGGAATGGAAAGCATTCATAAACCATGATAGATCATAGTCGTACTTTTCAATCTCAACAAAATTTTCTCTGAGATGGCTTATTGTTGTCTCAGACAAGGACAGTGACTCAAGACCTTCTTGTGCCTGCTCAACCTGAATTTGGAATTAAGAGAGAAAAGTTAGATGACTGTAAATAGACCAAGGCAAGTGAGATAGTGCAGGCTCCACAACCATACATCTCAGAGAGCTAAAGTGGAAGATATTAAACTTCCACTACAGTAATTTAATTTTCAAAAAAGAAGGTTTACGGGCTCAATTTATACCTGTTCGACGACCATTTTACTGAGTTGTGCATCATTTGCCTGAAACCAAACACACAGAAAATGTCCATCACCATGTGCAAGATTAATCTTCATTTTAACGGCGAGCTAGAAATAATGAAAAGAAACGAGAACAAACAGAAACTGACTATCTAATATCTTAACGTCTAAAAAATCAGAAAAGAAGCACAAGGCAATATTTATAAAATAAACCTATCTGAGAAACTCTTGTTGGATAAAGCAGTGGCAATCGCATACACACTAAAGTGGATACAGGGTGCAGATTGCTGGATATGATTGACGTCCTAAACAAGATTTTGTTGCGCATTGGGGCAATCAAAGCCATTCCATCTTCATAGAGACTAAAACCAGGGAGACCGAGTTCCAAACTGGAGCAACCGACTAAAATATCTTATGATCAAACTTGCTTTCCAATTCTTTAAACAATCATAAAAAAAACTGAAGGCTGAACACAGTATCCATACAGAATCTAATTAATTCTAAGCAGTAAGATAAAATGAACGAGGAATGCTTCGAAAATTTAGTTCTATTATAAAGCTATAGTAAAGAACTTAAGACTTAAGAGGGAGAAAAAAGAACGGAAAGTAAAAAAAAAAAAAAAAAAAAAGGAAGTCTAATCCTTGTCAACTTATTTAGATATAGAAAATAAAATATCTTGAACTGCATTACACCTGAAGGGACCCCAAATTCCACCCTTCTATGGTTCTACCTCTACAGATACCTTGCCTGAATTTGATGGGGAATTTATTCTCTCAGTGACCTTCAATATCACATTTTTAATGCAAATATTAAGCTACAAACATATACCAGCAAAAGTTAGTTCCGGCCTAATCAGCAAAAGCTACAAACATATACCAGCATATCTGAACTACAATGCCCTAGTCTGAGTAAATTGCTAAATTCTCGTGTAGCATCAGAAAAGTTCCATAAGGAAAAACACAACCTCAATCTTATAATCAAATTACCCCAAATACACACCAGCATCAATATCCCGATAAAACACTAAACAGCCAGAGACTCACCAAAACCTTTTAAAAGCTCATTTATCCAAAAAGTTATCACTTCTATAATCAAACCCCAAAAAAGTAACATCAACATACTAAGATAAGATAAATGAAACACTCGATATATAAAGTGCGCTTTCAGCCTTTCCTTCAATAAGATGACTGCCAATGGTGCCAAAAAACCCAAGAGGCGTGATCATATTCATCAGACAATGCAATGGCAATTTAAAAAACAAAGAAGTCTCCATAAAGTATTCCATCAAAATTTGAAACTTCACATCCTCAATAAACCAAAAAAAATAAAAATTACTCATTTCCCTTCCACAACTTTAATTTCGAAGCTCCACAACCTAGACACACACAAACCAACACGATTGACAAACACTATTCATAAATCCCAACTCCACGAACTCATACGCAAGCAGATGAAGCTGCAGAGCAAAACGCGAACCACAATTCATCCAAATATCGCGTAATTGAGCAGCTAAGCCTCCAAACTAACCTGTTGACGCGAAATGTAATCAGCTTTGATCGAAGCGATGGACAGCAAATGCTCCGGCAGCGACAGCAGCTTCGCCACCTCCCGCACCGCCGCCTCCTTCGCCTCCACACCTAAATCTTCCGCCATCATCATTCCTCACCGCTCCGCCGAGCTCAGATCCCCCCGATTAATCGGAGCTCTGTATTAAATTTCCTCTTTTCTTCAGTTGCAAATTTCCAAATTAGTGAAATAGTCAAAAATGGTCTTAACCGGATCGTGTCGAGAAAACATAAGGAAAGTACTGCAGCGACTTACTTTATTAAGATCCGGGTCGGGTATCAGCCCGATTCCGTATCGGGTCGGTCGCCCAATTTGGGCTTTTATTAGGCCCAATAATTCTTAAAACACCATGTACGATATTTAGCCCAATATATTCAGATTCTATTTATATCTCCTACTACGAAATTTATATAAAAAATTTATTACGACAATAATTTGGGATTTATTTATTTATTTATTTATTTAATATTTCTATATATGTAAAATGTAATTGAGATTTTTTTTTGTTTCTCTTGAATTTGAAATTATGATTGAGATGAAATTTGTTAAAACTTGGACACTAGAGACTACATCGCGATTAGCCCCGGCCAGACAATGGACTGTTTCCTCCACGCCGATCAAGTGCCCAACCAGTACTACATGGCCGCCCAACCCTACATCAACGGCGCCGGGATCACCTTCGACAACTCGACCACCACCGCAATCCTCCAGTACACCCGGTCACACACCCGACCCACCCCACCCGAATTCCCCAAACTACCCCCCTTCAATGACACCTCAGCCGCCCTAAACTTCACCTTTAGCATCAAAAGCCTAATGTCCAAACTCCACCCAATCATAGTCCCTCAAAAGATCGACACACGCATCACCACCACCGTCTCCGTCAACGTCTTCCCGTGCCGGCCCGGAGAGACCTGCGCCGGCCCCAACAGGACTCGCCTGGCTGCCGCCATGAACATTGTCAGCTTCTCGGCCCCGCCGGTCGACATCCTCGAGGCCTACTTCTACCAAATCTCCGGCATCTTTACCAAGAATTTCCCCAAATCTCCACCTTTTGTGTTCAATTACACATCCGATTTCATCCCATTTGAGCTCGAAATCCCTAAAAGGGGCACCAAAGTTGCAATGTTGAGGTACAACTCCAACATCGAGGTCGTTTTCCAAGGTACAAACCAAGTGGTAGGACTCGATCACCCCATGCATTTGCATGGATTCAGTTTCTTCGTCGTTGGTTGGGGATTTGGCAACTTTGATCCAAGCAAAGATCCCTTGAGCTATAATCTCGTGGACCCGCAGAAGCGTAACACCGTCGTCGTCCCAAAAAACGGGTGGGCCGCCATTAGGTTCACTGCCGACAATACAGGTATTCAAGTTTCGTCCAATTATTTCGATCAGTGTACCAAAATTGGTTCAATATTTCATTTTTTTAAAAATTTTCTTTCATCTCTTTTTTTCTATTTCAATTTTATATGCTATAGTTTAATTTCATAATCATTAACTAGGGTTTATTTCACCAAATAAGGTATATAATATTGGGACACTGGATCTCATCCGCTAATTTTGAGCCCGTCTCGATTTTTTCGGGGGTAGATTTTAATTCTTGAAAACGCATGTAGGGGTGTGGTTCTTGCATTGCCATTTTGAGCGGCATCTGACGTGGGGGATGGAGACGGTGTTTATCGTCAGGAGTGGAAGAGGGCCGGCGGCGCGTGTGCTCCCGCGGCCGCCGGATATGCCGCCATGTTGATCTTCTGCGGTTGCAGTAGTGCTTGACTAATTGTTGAACTGTTTGATACTTTCATTAATTGATTGATTTGAATGTGTTGGACGAGACAGGAAACGTTTGAAAAATAAGGGAATTAGATAATTGGATTACACACTTTATAATTTGCAAATTATGGCTTGCATTCCTAAATTTGGTTTACGTGCCAAAGTTGATTTTTAGGATTCTTATGACTAGACATCCATATTAGTGGATATATATAATATCTACTTAAGAATGGGAAGATTTTTGTCGGTTTGAGGACACCTAACGATATGATCTTTTGTCTTATAATAGATAGATTTAGAAATCAAACTTCATCATTCTCTCTTCTCCAAATCAAAAGAAGAAATTTGAAGATTTCTCTTTTGTTCTCCATTTAAAGTTCACAAGATAAATACTAATCAACGCCCAGTTTGAATTTGAATTGAAAAAAAGACGTGTATGAAATTTAGTTCTATCGTTGGTCAATAGTTGAAAGTGCTTGAGATTGCTCTCAATCTCATTTAGAGAAATTTCTTCTTAATGAGTAATTAATGGGGTCCAAACTCAGTACCTTAAAAAATACAGAGGGCACTAGCTCATAAAAGCTAAGGGCATCCACAACGTAAGCGGCGTATCCCGTCTCGGTCTACCGCAAGATGCGTTGTGGGACGGGCACCACTTGGCGAAGGGGAAAGCGGGCCAACCCGCTAGCTGTTTTTTTTTTATATAAATAATTCAGTTATTTTAAAATTTAATAAATTTAATTTAGTTAGAATATATAAATACACATAATTGAAAATTATATGTAAATTTAGAATTTGAATTATGTAATATTTTAATAAAATTTATATTTTTAATTTAATCACATGTTCAATTTAATTAGAATATATAAATATATAAAACAAGAAATTATTAAAAAAAAATAAGAGATGAGACCCATGAACTAATATAAAAGTCAAGTTTTTACACTCATAAACTAATAATCCATGATAATATTTTCAAAGAAAACACTTGTTCACTTTAACTTAGTAATTACTTAATTTCCAGAAATTCATTATAAGATACCACAAGTAGATGTACATCTCATAAACATATTCATGGAGGATCCATTGCTAAAGCTTCAAAAAAGTTGAAGAATACAAGCTTGCAAACACATAGGCCAAAAGCTTGCAAGAATCTACTCTAACCTTGCCTTTTTATACACATGCCAGCTCATACATTAAAATTCATTCAAGAATATGCTTTCATTCTTTCATATGTAGCTCAAAGAACACACATAGCATGCTTAAATCCATGGACTCATCCTCTAAGAGATTTCAAAGAGACATGACCACAACCTTTGATGAAGTAGCTTCCTCCTTCTTTTCCTCTCCTTGGTCGACTTCTATCTACAGACCACGTCTCTCTCTCTCTCTCTTCTTTTGTTTGGGCATGTAATTTAATAGGGATAATTGTTATTTAAATTATAATTTTTTGTTGACTTCTGGTCAATCCCATAACTTTTGAAATTGGAACATAAAATCATAACTTTTGACATTTTCTCAATTATCCCACATATCAAAATTCTAGTGAAATTGGTAGCCGGAATTTTCGACGTGGACAAAACGTATGTTCTTTAAAAAGATGTCGTTGAGATAATTGTCATTTAAATCATAACTTTTCGGTGAATTCCGGCTGACACGTCACCACCAATTTCACAGAAATTTTGATCTGTGAGATAATTGAGAAAATGTCAAAGTTATGATTTTATGTTCCAGATTTTAAAATTACGGAATTGACTAGAAGTCAACGAAAAATTATGATTTATCAATTATTCCAATTTAATATTATATTTTATTTCCTTTTCAAGTGTTTAACCACTGGGGCAATTTCTTGTTTATAAAAATTAAGATTTCAAATTTAGTCATCTTATATATAATACAAGATGATGATAGTTAAGAGCTGTTAGACGATTTGACATAATTAATTTTTGTGTTATGGTGATCTTTAAAGTTATAAATACTATCCTACAATAATGAAGTTATACTTGGATTCATATTTAGAGAGAGAGAGAGAGAGAGTAATTATCATGTGGCCAATATAGTTGGATCATTTTATTGCACTAATTCGTCCTACTTAACTTTGAGGCCGGCCCAATTCATAAAGACGCTAGTCCAGAATAATTTTTTATTTCCTCTTTCAAGAGTAACTAATTCAATATGTCCTCAAGTTTATAGAATAAAAATTTAATACAAGTCATTTTTTGCAAAATCTTGCCTTTTGGTAATATTTATCAAATGAAACCAAACTATATATATATATATATATATATATATATATATATATACACACACACACACATATATAATTATATATTAGGGTAAGATTATAAATTTAATGAATAACTAAAACCAAATCTAATCCATTAGATTTAAAAAGGTTAAAATCACGTCCCTATAAAATAGGGATTACATCATTATTGTGATTTTGATCATTACTACCCTTTATTCAATACACGTGTAATATTATTAGCCGTTAAATCTATTAATCATACTGTTATTATTTAGTCTCTGTTATGCAATAAGAATTGGTTCAGATTTGATTACACCTCTATATACATATATTGAATACAAGTAACTTTAAATCGAGAATCTGGCGATTAAAAAGATTTCAAAACATTTTTATCTTATATCAAAATTATTATACTATTCTATAGTTCAAAATAAGAAAAAAAAAATTATATCTTAGTTTATAAGAATCAAATTTTAAAATAGTAAAATAGATATATCTTGAAATTAAATAATACGCTTAATTATCTCGAGACCAATTATACCCTAACATCAAAATAGACCTTCTATTAATTTCTTTCACGATTTCGTTTCTCTTTGACTCATTATAAAATCTTGGATCATATGTTTACTCGGAAATGCTCTCCCTATCTTTGGTGTCACGCATTAATATGTTGACATATAAAGTATCAATACTATATGAACTATCAAATATTTTCTAAGTACTATAAAAAATTAAATTTAACTTCTCGTCTGTCTACGGTGCAGTCGTTCCGTCTGCATGCGCCCCTTCTTTTTGTCTTTTGTTTTGAGATTAAGATTTTATCAGAATATTATTCCTCTTTTCTTTCATTTATACTGGAACCTTTGAATTTATTAGATAACGATTACTATCTCGAAAAAGTCTTTTTTGCTTACCTATAGGAAACCCGTATTTGATTGAATCAAATTGAATTTTATCATTTCTGTATCGGCAATTCAATATAGATTGATATATATCCTTTATATCTTCATGCCTTTTTTGCCATGCAATTGGGATAAGGTCCCGCTCTCGTGCGTTGAAGAGAGCTAAGGAAGAGTATAATTGTCAATTCTAATCCTCCGACCAAACGTTCCACACTTCCAAAGTCAAGGAAGAGGGTTAGGTGAGGATTGTTGTAAAGAATGTATTAATTTACTCATGTGTTAGGTACAGTTCGCACCTTTTAATCGATTTTTGGTTACTTTATGACCATGGTACATAGAGGGGTATAATAGTAAATCTTCCCGGCTGCTATGATTAAGTCATTTTCAAATAATTATTGCTATTATATATTTGGAATTATTGTACCTTTCAATTTTCATGTACAAATTATATATGATATTCATCTTATATATATTGGGGGAAATTAAATTGCAGATTCTTGCACTTAAAAATAATATTAAGTAATATTTTTACATGTTAAAATTGAATTGTTTTATGTTTATCTAGGTGGAAATTTATCTCCCGTTCTACCATAGATACTTTACTTTTTTAGAAATAATTGTCATTTAAATCATAACTTTTCATTGACTTCTGGTTAATTCCATAACTTTTGAAACCGGAACATAAAATCATAACTTTTGATATTTTCTCAATTATCCCACAGATCAAAATTTCGGTGAAATTGGTGGTGTCGTGTCGGCCAGAATTCAACGGAAAGTTGTGATTTAAGTGACAAATATATCAACGACGTCATTTTAAAAAAACAGATGTTTTGTCCACGTCGTAAATTCCGGCCGACATGTCACTACCAATTTCACTGGAATTTTGATATGTGGGATAATTGAGAAAATGACAAAAGTTGTGATTTTATGTTATAATTTTAAAAGTTATGGGATTGACCATAAGTCAACAAAAAATTATAATTTAAATGACAATTATCCATGCTTGTTATGTATACAATTCTACTGTTGTGATTTTATAGATTATAATAATACATCTTTGTGACAATGCATTTATTTATTACAATAATACATTTTTTGATGGAAATAATTGATTATAAAAATTAATGATCCAGGAAAAAAATTTATTTGATTCTCCACCGACACACACATATATTTACATATTACGTACATGTATATTTATTGGTGAGATGTTGACAGAAGTAATTTCTCACAAGTTTTGAAATTTTCAGGAGTTAACCAGAAGATTTATAATTTATTAATCAACTTATAATAACTGTCTTGATTAGTACAAATAATATTATATGGAAAATGAGAATTTTTGACAGCTATATACACTATACTAGACTTTTCTTACGCAACATTAATTATAAGATAATTGTCCTAATTATTAGTTATAAAGTCACCGTCATGTCCATAATCAAAATTGAAAACAAATAGTCTAGGGAGCTAAGCAAATAGCCATTAATTTGTTGTACCTATTTGATTTAATTAATAATTGATATTATAATATTATATTCTGAGTGGAGAAAAGATTACAGTTTATATTCTATCTAAAAATTAATTATGAAATCTATTAAGAAAGTTCTACTAACTTGATTGGCTTCTACTTTACAAAATTAAAATAGTTTTTATTTGATTTATCCTCTAACTTATTCATGTGGCGTTTTATTGAATATTATAATTTTTAGGAGACTAATTAATATAAAAAATAATGTATTAATGATAGAGTACTTTCTCCATTTCTTAGAACTTTGCCCATTTATTTTAACATAAATTTTAATAAATGTTAGGTAAATGTGTAAATGAATCGAAAAACGGCCCATATTCATTATAAGAGTATTATATTTAATTATGAATGTTAGATAAGTGTGTAGGTCATGCTTGATTTTTATGTAATGAATTAATAAAGCAAAGAGAGGTATATAAAAGGTAGCAATGGAGCAGTTACAAAATATGAAATGAGCAATATTTTGAGAAATAGATTAAAATGGTAGTATAAAAAATAATCTAAAGATATTCGAACTTTTAACATGTTAAGATAATGAAACGTATTAATAATCGATAATGCGTTGAGCTCTTTGCCGATTTCATTATCGAAATCTATTAAGTTCGATTTTCACTAATATCTTTTCAACAAAATTATTTAGAATTCATACATAAATAAGAATTATGGATACCCTAAAAAATCGTAACTACTTAGGTGATTATTTAATCAATCTTTTTTATGGTCACTATAGTTGGAGATGTTTATGGCTTTCATCGTCAAAGGAGGCAAGTCCACATGCCTCAATTAATGTCGATATCTCACTATCGTTACCGATATCAGTTTTTTTTTTTTTAGTTTTAGAATTATTTGAGCATGAAATTTGGATTTTTATGAGTTTTGATTAGATCCATTCGACCAAATAATTAATATGTGCATGTAGGCCTGATAATTCCTGTCACGTTACGAAACACACGGGTGTATGATGCAATTAATTGTATTTGTGTCGGTGATTAGATTAGTCTTTAGCTTTATTGTATTTGTGTCGGTACATGAGAGTGTTCGTGTCGGATCAGTGGGTTTTCATATTTCATGATAATATTTATTATTTTGATTGTTTCATGTTAACAATATGTTTTCATTTAATTTAAATTTGATCTTGATTGTTGCATATGGCAATTTAGAGCGTGACTATAGTTGGAGAATGTTTGTGGTTTTTATCATCAAAGACGGCAAGTCAGCTCAGTGTCTAGATCACACAATCATTATCAATCATATAAATGAAATTTAGTTTTTTTTTGTGAGTTTTAGATTTAATCGAGCATGAATTTTAGATTTTTATGAGTTTTAAGTAGATTCATTCGAACAAATAATTTTTGCATGTAGGCTTGATAATTCCGTCACGTTACGAAACACGCGGGTCCATGGCGCAATTAATTATAGATCAGTGTTCGGTTCTATGTGTTTGTGTCGATACATGAACATGTTCGTGTCATATCAGGGAATTTTCGTATAACACGAGTATATTTATATATTATTTCGAGTGCTTCATGTTTCATAACATGTATTCATTTAAATTAAATTTAGTATTATTGATTTAGATTTTGGTTATTTTATAGTTATCTATTAATTATTTAGAATTTTATCTTTTTAGGCCTAATTTGTTAATTTTAGGTTTGATCGTTTCATAATTGTGGGTTCGTAAAAATCTTCAACTTCAATTTTTTTTTTTTTAAGAAAAAGCACTCCATTTAAAACTTTGAATAAGAAGACTAATTAATCATTGAAAACGTAATTATTAGAAAAACACGTGTTTAGTCTAATCATGTTTCTCTAATACTAAATAAAGCCGCCAAACATTCGTTGTGTTTACCACATTGAAGGCAATTTTACTACATATAGTGCGACAATTATTAAGGTTTTCGTATAAGTTATGTAATTTGGTAACACATGCTATTTATAAATACTTTGTAGATAATATATACATCCAAATATCTTAATAACTAAAAAATTGGTCATTGTTATTCAAATTGAATCCGAATTGTATGTGTTAATGGGTCGAATTTGAACTCAATATATATAGAAAGTGACTAAAATCACTCAATTTACCTGGTTTTATTGGTTGGAGGAAAATAGTAGAACGATTTATATATAGTGATTTTTTTTATATTTAGTTATCAACACCATAAACATACCATGTATCTTTAGAGGCTGTTTGGCTCATATTTTAAAACTTGTGATGATAAGTAACCTAGAGTTACTCATTTGTTTGGTATCCAGGATAAAAAAAAGTGCAGCTCGTGTTAAAGTGACCAGGCCTGTCTCGGTTTGCGCACTACCTACTATTTTGGCATGATATGAGTGGTTAGTGTAACCCACAAAATTGGTGAGATAGCTAATCATACCTCCTATGATAACATGGGTTACCCTAACTTATCTACCAAACGACCTCCTATTATTTGTGTTTTATGTTTAGTTCGGGAAAATATCACTTTGTAGCTTAAAGTTTGACCCTTTTTCATAAGTATATTAACACTTTCGATATTAACATAATAGTATCCAGTAAATTGATTTCAATTTAAATATACACCGGCTCACTTTTCTAGTATCATAGTTGCATTCATGGGCAGGCACACATTGATTGAAGAATGCGCTTAAGTTCCTACCAAAGCTATTAATTTTTTTCTCCTTTATAAAGTCTTCAAATTTATCATAATATTATGTAAATTATAATACAAAAGCGTCTATTAATAATCTGAATCACTAAAAAAAATATTCTAGAATATTTATAAAATATAGTCCTTATCAATCTTTTTATTTGTGTCTGCCCCTTGCTGCATTGACAACTTAAATAAGAAGTAGAATTGGTACAAAAAATGGTGTGTTTCTTGTAAAAAATTCCACATAAGAAAAATGAGCTCAATCTAGATTTGAAAATCGCATTCATTTATTGAATACTATTTGTCAATATTAAAAGACCGGTTTATTTATGAAAAAATGGACAAAATTTGGTCTAAAAATTTAATATTATCCCTGTTTCTTTAGTAACACACGTTATACCTACAAGAACAAAATTGATGATACGTACAAGTTGTATATTAGGCATGAAGAAAAACGTCTAATATTGGTATTTATTTTACGGTTTTTCATGCAACTCGAATTGGCAATTAAGATGTTTTTAGACGTTGGACGTAAATTTACTTGCATTACTATTTTAGAGAAAGATATTTAATAATAGCGGCGGATGAAAGGGGCGGCCGACCTCTCCAATCGTCATTTTTTCCTTTACCACGCTGGAAAACTGTAATGGTCGCCCCCCCACCCCTCATTCTTAGTTGCCGGTACTGTCCCGAAAAAGAAGATAGCTGAAAATTTTAGTTTAACATAGTTAATTTCGCCCCTTCATTTTTTTATTATGAATCCGCCACTATTTAATAATATCAACAAATAATCACTAAACAAGTACTAATTAAAGTGATTCTTGAGATTTGAATACATAAACCGAGTTTGAAATGTCAATTTTTCTTTTACCACGATGGAAAACTGTCATGGTCGCCCCTCCCCCTCCTTAGCCGTCGGCACTGTCCCGAAAAAGAAGATGGTTGAAAATTTTAGTTTAACACAACTAGTTCCGCCTCTTCATTTTTTAATTCTTGATCCACCACTATTTATTTAATGATATCAACAAATGATCACCAAACAACTAGTAATTAAAGTGATTCTTGAGATTTGAATATATAACCGAGTTTTAGAATAGTAATTTTTTTTTACCGAGTTTGGAATACATATTAATTATTAGTTCTACATAAAATATATTTTTGAATTAATCATTTTTAATAACTCCATTTAAATTTTGAAAACAACAATTTGGATAGATATTATCGCACTATTGATAGATACAATAAAAAATGATTACTTTGTCGCATGATGAAGAGTTGTTAATAACTAAAATGAAAAGCCATCTTTTCTTTTTCATGCATTATCTAAAAATGGATAATTACCGAACCGAATTTGACTAATTAGGCACCATGCAAGGCTAGCTACGCGGCTACGCCCAAAATATCTTCTTAATTAAATCAACCAAGTAGAACTATATATCTTTATTTCCAATTATTATTAATTCTTTTTATTATTATATACATAAAGAAAATAAAAAATACAGATTAAATATCGTAATATAGTATAATTTATAAGTATAAATATTTTATATAGTTTGAAGAACGTTGAACTAAAAAGTAATTATATTACAATTAAGCAAAATATCAACGATGTATTTCATAAAATTATTGATAAAGTAAATTATATTTCCTCCGTCCACGAAAAATAGTCTTGTTTTTCCATTTAGGTCCATCCATAAAAAATAGTCTCATTCTATTTATGAAAAATTTCTCACAATACAATACCCCTAAATATCAATCTATTTACAACTTATACTACTAGAACCCACCATTTTTTCTCCATCTCTCTCCTACTTTATCATCTATTTTTTTTCTCTTCAATCACTTTTTCTTCATATATCTCTTACTTTACTAATTGTACATTAAAATCCGTCGTGATATTATTTTTGATGGACTGAGGGATATATTTTTTGATTTTCAACTCAAGTCGTTAGTAAGGAAATAACATAAGAAGAAACTATAAAAGTTGAAACATAAACACGTCAAAAGGAAAAAGGGAAAAACAAAAATCTATGAGAGAGTGAGAGAGAGAGAATATAAATAGCTAGGCATGATCCGTTGAATAATCACAAAAATGTGAGATTAATCAAATGTCTTTCCCATTCCACTTTCTTATCTCCAAAATCTTTCGTAAGATATTAATATATTTATCAATCAATATAAATGACATAATTAGCAATTCCACCCATGATCTTTACTTAGAAGTTCATTGTGCCTCATATATTATTTTTAACTGGGAAAATATTAAAAAATAATTGACTATTCGTTAAATTAAAAATAAAATGCTACGTTCCAATTAGAAAAATTAGATAGACAATCAAAATCAAGAAATAACTTCTTACACAAATACAATAGACGGATCCGGAAAAAATCGATAAAACGGAAGAAACCCGAGTGAATGAAAAGGAAAATGAATTACACTTTCGATTCACGTAGACAAACTCTAAAATATTTATTTAGCTTCTCATATTTATTTGGCTAGTATATTGTGTTAATTCCAAACAATTTCTTTTTTAAATTCCTTTATGATAAAGTGTGTTATTAGTCAAATAAAAAGCGAAATCGAGATGTGAGAAAATCAATGCTCATTAATGAGACAAAAACACCTTAATTTGCTGTTGAAAATTTATCTGTTATTCAGACTAGAAACTTCATTTATAGCAGAGAAATTGAGTTGCGACGTTTGACAATTCACATGTTGAGAGAGAGAGAGAGAGAGAGAGAGAGAGCTTTTTCCGTGGACGGTGGAACACATTAAAAATTGGTGCATGTTTTCAAGAATGTTTTTGAATAAAATTAATATTTGAGAATAAAAGAAATTAAAATGTCTTGCTGGGATGGAATGACATTTGAAATTGATGAAAAGCAAATGATTTGATTGGCACCATTCAATAACATTTTGACACCCAGCTTTATATAAAACAAAAACAAAGACAAAAAACACACACACACACACAAGACAAGGCTAAGAGCAAGCAACTGAAATTAATAATAATATTTTACAAATATCGTTATAGAAAAATGTATTCCAATCCAGATGGCATCCATATAAAAACGCGTTTGATACAAACTTATACACCAATGATATTTCTCTAATATAACAATACATATTTTTCCAGTCATTTTTTTACTAGGAGAATATACTCTAATTAAAATACTCATCTCTTGGTTCTCATATATTACGATAATATACAAGCACGTGAAATAGTGTCAATTCTAGCCCGTATAGAGGTGTAGTTGAATCAAACCGAGTTAAATTAAGTTTGGTCCGTTTATCATCGAGTTAAGTTTACTTCGAAGCTCAAGAGTTTAGTTTATGTTATCATTTTGCTACATATCACTCACTGAACCAGCTCAAACGAACTCTTTTTATCGAGTTAAAATCCAAACAGCTAACGAGTACCTTGATTCATTTACAACCCTTAGCCCATTAGCCCATTTCGAAGGAGTGATTAACCCTCATTAATTTGAGGTCTCTCACACTTAATTTGATTTCTTTAAACTTATATATGATCAAAATTTACAAAGAATATCGAAGATCTAGTTAAATGGGCTCGTTTTTGCAGCCGATGGGTCGCTGTCAAAGAAGCAAATTACTCCACATGTGTTGAAGACTAGTCAAGATTTTCCAATTTCTTGAACTCTAGCAGATAGAGCCTGTCTCTAACAATTAGTTACTGGTTGCTGCATATATCTATTATATATGCAGAAGAAAATTGGAATCATGATGGAAGAGACGTGACAAAATAAGATATAAGCTTCCACTTTTTTTCCACACACACACACACACCCACGTTGCAAGTCACACTACTTTTCCAAGAATCCACCATCTATATATATATATAGTAGCATGAGCTTTATATATTGAAGAAAATTCTCAAAGGCGAAAGATCTACGTTAAGTTCTTGCTCAAGAAAGAAGCAATATGGGATCTCTAAAGACGATGAGAATCTTGCATTTTCTAGCTATTTTTCTCTTGTGTGGAGTGATTTCTAGCCATGCCAAAACTCATCATCAAACCTTTGTTGTAAGTTACTTTCTTACTACTATGATTTGACATATATGTTTTATGCAATAATATCTTCATGCAACCTTGTTTTTTAGGGGTTGTGTGGTTGTAGTTAATTTAAACCTCATCACATGTTATTATTAGCTTTTTTAGAGAGAGAGAGAGATCGATGTAATATTATTTTGTCGTGAATTATTTGCAGGTGGCTGATACTCCATATAGTAGGCTATGTAGCAACAAAAGCATATTGACTGTAAATGGGAAATTTCCTGGGCCAACTGTACGTGTAACTGAGGGTGACACAATTGCAATTGTTGTTGTGAACAGAGCAAGTGAAAATATAACCATTCATTGGTAAGTTTACTCTGTCTCTATATATATATATATACATATGTGTGTGTGTGTGTGTTGAGAATTGATGGATGTTTTGGTGGTATGAAGGCATGGGGTGAAGCAGCCGAGGTATCCTTGGTCGGACGGGCCCGAATACATAACACAGTGCCCGATTCGGCCCGGGACTAACTTCAGTCAGAGGATTGTGCTCTCGGACGAGATCGGGACTTTGTGGTGGCATGCACATAGCGACTGGTCACGAGCTACGGTACATGGTGCTCTGATAGTTTCTCCTCGTGTCGAGAATGACTATCCTTTCCCGGTGCCTGATGCAGAAGTTCCAATCATATTAGGTATTGTGTAATAAATTTAATTTAATCATATTAATTAATTTAATTTAAGTCTGCTGCTTACTTTAATTAATTAATATCTTTTATAAAAAATGGTTCGTTCAAAAATATTATTTATTATACTAAAATAAATTTCAATCAGTCTGATTTCGTATAATAATTTTTTGCTCAAATATGTTTTCAGAATATTATCAACCTTGTCCTCCTTCATTATTATTATTATTATTATTATTATTATTATTATTATTATTATTATTATTATTATTATTATTATTATTATTA
>JAYDZE010302717.1:0-18660 GCA_034509125.1 Monilaria moniliformis | reverse complement strand
CGGTTCCGACGGTTCCGAACCGCCGGTTCCGGTTCCAAAATTTCGGAACCGTAACCGAACCGCCGGAACCGAATTCATGGTTACGGTTTAACCGTTTTCGCCGGTTCCGGTTCCGGTTCGAACCGACGGTTCCAAAAAAACCGGGCATCCCTAGTGGTATATATAAAGTGTAGCAAACTTAAATATTATCAACATATTGGTAATAATAACGTAAAATCAAGAAAATGAAATAAAGTATTACTATATATCATCAAGAAATCATCAAAACATTGCAGAGAAACTCTTATACAACTTCAAGAAACAGAAGAAGAAGATGAAAAACAAATGGCAATTTACTATTCTCATAAATCTGAGACTAACAAAGCATCCCAAATCATGTCCATATCCAAAGAAGGCACTCTGCTCAACTGATGAACAGCATCACCTTCTCCAATCCCTATCCCAACCCCAATCGCCTCCACGCCGCTGCTTTTTTTCATCTCAATCACTTCCTCTCCAACTTTCTCAGTTGCTAAATTCGCGTTCATCTCTTCCTCCGCCACCGCTTCCGACGAAGAAGACGACGGCGATCTGGACTGCTTATTCTGCGCCTTCGCCACGGCCTTGAGCTTCGCCTCGAGGAGCGCCATGGTGTTGTTGCACAATGAGTTGGCCTTGATCTTGTGCTTGAGATGCGGGAAATTGAGGTGCGCGTAATCGCCTCTCAATATATACGCCGCCGTGTCGTAGGCGAAGGCGGCCTCTTCCGCCGTGTCGAAGGTGCCGAGCCAGACGCGCGTCCGGTTTCGCGGCAGTCGTATCTCCGCCACCCATTTCCCCCAGTGCCGCTGCCGTACCCCTCTGAAGAGCTTGCTGCCTTGCGACGATGACGGCAGAGGAGATTTCTGCGCTTTTCTGGCCGAGGACTTCATTGGCTGTGTTTTGGTGGTGCTCAGCCAATAATCGCTGAAGCCTTTGGAGCTGAGATTTTGATTCACCTTCAGCCATTTTTGCTGGTTTTGATCAGCTTCTGCCATGGAGAAGAAAGGGTTTTCGGGAATACGAAAAGACGCTTCTCCCCCCACCAGGGCAGGTGATGCATCATGTAAGGACAAGGGTAGATTTGGGAATTTTGAGCTTTCTCCTAGATGACAATTAGGGGGCTCATTGTGGGTGGAAGCATTGGTGTATGTTGGAAGAAAAGAATGTGCATGAAGTTTCCTTACAATACTTTCTTTAGAAAATTCCGACAGCTGAATATTCAAAATAGTGCGAGAAACCACCTCGTTTGTTACTGAACTCGAACTCAAATTTCCCCACGAATTGTTGTTTAATTGCTGCTCAAACAATCTTGATCCGCCTAAACAAGATGGTAGCAACTCCTTCTCCACCAATGGTTCCATCTTGGGAAATTTCTTGGCCATGAATGAAGTGGGAGAGAGAGAGAGAGAGAGAGAGAGAGAGAGAGAGAGAGGAGCAACTGCAGAAATGACACAAATCGTGGCCACAATGGTATTTATAAACTCAGAAATTCGTGCCTTCCCTGAGACAAACAATCAAAACTTTACAGGTGTGGTCTTCTCTCCCTGCTTCTCGGGATTATCAATTATTATCGTTAATGTAAGTAATATTCTTGCATGATAGTGACAAGAACCTCTAGATTTACTTTCTTAGGTTGTTTTATAATCACCAAACATGTGATTTATGTATTCGCTACATGATAGCACTACCCATTCTTCTTTCTTCTATGAAACAAAAGTACTGTCGTCATTTGAGTTTGTTGGTTAAATTAATGTAACGCATACTTCGATCCCACACTAACTTTTAAGATACATAATTCAAGGTTGGGTAATCAAAATACAAATATCAAGAAAGTGAGCATTTTGTATTCTTTTTATCCAAATATTGTATGGAACATCGATGATGAGGATAAAATCAAAATTTTGACATCAATTTGTCAAAGAATGATGCTAAACAGTCACGTTATGGCTGCCCACATGCGATTTTTTGAAGAAATCAGGTTGATTAAGTTAAAATTCGTTCACCTAATGAAATTAAATTTATAATTTTTTTCTAAAATTGGTGGGAAATGACTATTATATAAATGAATAATAATGTATTATTGTTTTCTCGAATACATTAACTATTATACTCTTGTGTGGGTGACCACGATGTGACCGCTCAGCTTTATTGTTTATCACATCATTTGTTCTAATCTATTTATCGTATTAATTTGAAATCGGACACTTTATTTAAGATAAAATTTTCTTCCAAATAAAACATTTATTTTGGGACAAAAGATGAACTTGATTTATGCAATTACACATTTGCCCTCATTAGTGGGGTATTTGATCGTTGGTGTTTATGTTGGTTTACTCGAATAGCAAGAAATTGAACTTTTTTTAACATCAATTTTTTTTTTAAATAGAGTACTAAATCTGCGAATTCAGTGAAAAGTTATTAAAGTTAATCATTTAATATCTTATCTACTAATTATAGTAATTAGGGACATTTCTTTATTCATAATCAAGTTGTGGCCGCTCAATGATTGGTTGTCGTTACGTTTTATTTTAGGGCAAAGCCCGCACAAAACTTAGTTAACATTATCATTAAACAGTATTATTAAGAAAAAAGGGCAAATAAACTAGTTTTCTTGCATCATAGATGTGAGGAAATCATGGCTGTCTTTTCCTAATCTAGTATTAAAATAATTAGGAAAGTCTATAACTTTTGGCTTTTCTTCTGGTACGTGGCCTTTGAGGCGAGGTCGGAGACGCTTTAACAACTCATAATATCAAATTATAAAACAAATTAAGTAATTGAATTAATTAATTAATTAATTAATTAATTAATTAGGGTTTTCTTGTAAAAATGGACCCATATTTTCACCTCCAAACTTGAGCCACAAATGATTAGCATATACATAATTTTTTCTAGTGTCAATATAGCATCATTCTTAAGCCACTCCTCAATGTCAATAGTCCATATTCACTTTCTTGATCTAACCTCTAAGGGGGATGAATAAGCATCTCAACGCATGTGTGTGACATTTTGTTGCCATACTATATGTCTGAGGATCAATTTCGTCATTTTATCATCAAGAATCATAAAATATCTATGTTTTAACTAAAATTATTGAAGTAGACCAAATGTTAGTATGCAATTATTTCATTGCGACATGGTTCAAGATCTAAAGCAAACCCACATATATATCTGTATAATGACAAGTACAAATGTGTTACTATATTGAAATATGAGATTGAATTCGAATCTTAATCCGTTCATGAAGAGATAGTCGACTCGCCCATTCATGAACTATGTTATATCACGAATCCAGTCACAAATCACAAAACAAGGAAATACTCATTAGGGTGTCTCCAACTAATATTCGGTTGTCTTGTACCAACAGTGGCGGATCTAGAGCTAAAAAATGGAGGGAGCGGAATTAGTTGCGGTAAACTAAATTTTTTAGTCATCTTCCTTTTTGAGGCGGGCCGGTAGCTAAGGGAAGGGGCGACCATGGTGGTTTTCCGGCCGGGGTATTGAGAAATTGCCCGTCGGGGGGTCGGCCGCCCCCTCCCGCCCCTCCTTGTATCCGCCGCTGTGTATCAAAGATCATCAAAGCCAAAACTTACACCTTTAAATCTCATGATTTGTTATCTTAAATCATATGATGAGGATACATAAATTAATCATGAATCATTCTTCCAAAAAATGGCTCAAAAATCTCAACCCAATTTACCTCCAAGCACACAAGTTATCAAGAATTGATGAAGACTGTCATATCCAAGCAACTTCCTAAAAGATTAGAATTACCAAATCATCCAACCTTTGGAGGTCTTGGAACAGACAAGAGACAAAGATTCTCATCACTCCCTTGTTCACTTTTGTCAGTTCAAATTATTCTAAAGATTAACAGATCTTCTAATGGTGCAGCAACTAGCTATTTAAAGCCAAGTAGCACATGGCATGCTCTAGCTAATTCTGTTCTTCACTCAGCCATAATTAATATTATTGAATGCCCAAGTTGCTGAAAGTGGCTTTCAACTTTATTTTTCTTTCTCATCATCATACAGTACTACTTTATTCCCGCCACAATTTTGGACTTTAAAGACAAATATATGTATTGGAACAAAACCAAGATTCTTGTACCAACACATAACCACTTCACTTTAGTTTCAAGAACAAGGTTTAGGCATGTGGATGAATTCAATAACCCCATTATTGCTAGTAGCATGTGTTAATCAATGATCGAAACTAGGGTTCTTTTTAAGCTAGAATCGAGTCATAGGGGTTTTTTTTAGTTTGAACACCAACTATATATAACGTTATATCTATATTTTCAGTATCAAAACTACGTTGTTTGAAGCAACGGCGGATGTAGGTGGGGTCGGGCAGGGTCGACCGACCCCACCGTCGGCTTACGAGTATCGACAAATTCCATTAAATTTGGTTTTTCGAATTGCTGTCGACACCACATGTGGCAGCACCGCCACAAAATTATATATATTACGAGGGAAATTTTGTGGTGAAACAAGAAAAGATATGCGAATATTATTGTGGAAGGTAAAACTAAAAATGAACACGATGAACGCTTTTTAAATCCGCCATTGGTATGAAGTGAGCGTATATATTGTGCACGGGGGAAAAAGAAAGGAACATCACCTCAAATAATGCAAGAAGTCTACAAAATGACAATGAGACTGGAATCTGCTGTAGTTATCGTGCTCATTTAACTTCTCTTTTTCCAAAATTCTTAGACGAGAAGATAAGAACTTTGCTGGCTTCTCCTTCACCAATTTTTTCAAATGATAAAATTCTTTACTTCTTTAAGTTGCTTCATCGCTTTGAATATCCACGCTGCAGACAAAATGTACTCTTTGACTAACTTGCTATAATGATTCTGCAATAACTATAAACTTTTAAATTTGTTGGTAAATTACCTAAATTATTTATTCTTTGAAAAGTCATATATATTTATAAGAATGCTTTATTTATATAGTTTGCAAATTTCGTTACAATTTTTTTATTTTTTATTTTGCTACCGTTATGGCGTTACATGACAGGGGGTTTGGTTTGTGGGAATATACCAAATACATTTTTACCTAAAATCATGATAAGATGTGATTTATTTTTGCATATGTATTTATTATTTAATTTAGAAATTCCCAGATCTGAGTTATCATTATACCCTTGTCATAAAAAAATAAATAAAAAACATATATTATCAAAGAAAGTGCGAGGTCACTTTTTATATTATAGAAAGATGGTGCAACCACTCAATTTTCCAGATTAAATCAATCGATCCTATGTTTTTTAATTTCACTCAAGTCTGTGTCTGAATACTTTCAGTTTCAAAGGAGTTACCCCTATATGATTCTTTATATAGGTCAGTTAGTTTTTTTCAGGTAAAATATTTTCTTACCAAATCCCACTCAATATGTTATAGTGTTATGGGTAAGAACTAAAATAATTAAACAGAAAAGAGAGAGAGAGAGAGAGAGAGAGAGAGAGAGAGAGAGAGAGAGATAGAAGAGTATGAAAGTTGAAAAGTGAGAAATGCATCCCAATGGAATCCCCCTCCCCAATCGATGCTTACTTTATTGCACACCACTTGGTCTTTACTTTCTAGCAATAAAACATACCTTCACACAATTTTCATCCTCATATGGGAAATAGAATCTATCTTTATTTTGTCACAATCATACAAAGACGAATCAATTTAATCATGAGAAACATATAATTTTGGTCAAAATTGAATAAATTGTCTCAAGTTCACGAGTAGTCAAAATTTTGCCCCAAAATTAAAATTCTCCAAAGGCCTTCATGTATGTACGACTAGGGCTGTCAATTTTTGACGCGATACGAAAACACGACATGAACACGCACGAAATTAGTGGGTTAGTGTCAAGTCTTATCGGATTTGTGTACTTATCATGTCGACCCGATAATTTCGGTTCGGGTTCGGGTTGAATTCAGATAACCCGTTAATAATTAATATTATTATTTTAATTATTTTATTACTTTTTTAAAAAAAATACTATTTTAATTATGTTTAATTTTTTATTACTTTAATTAGGGTTAAATCGTGTCATTATTGTGTGATTGTAGTGTCGTGTTGGGTTCGTATCGTTATCGTGTCGCTAACAGGTTCATGTCGTGTGCCGGTCATGTTCGAGTTTGAATGTAGCATATCAGGTTCGTGTTTCAATTGATGGTTATCTTAACAGGTTGGGTTCGGATTTGATCTTATCGAGTTGGGTCGTTATCAGATTGACCTAATAACGACCCAATCCGCACAATTTGCCAGCCCTATATACGACGCACAAGTTCGATACAAGGTACTTCAATATCAAAAAGCCTCATAATAAATATTACCCAATCTTTTATTACAAAAAATTATCTTATGAAATCACCACTCTAAATCCGAATCAAATTATTAGAATAGTGTTGATATTCATGATTCATCCCCCCCGATATTTGGGGGTTAATTATCAAGATCGAGGAGCTAAGAAAACATTCTCTCGTAAGTCTTCCAATAAGTGCGTCCATCCATCAAAACTCATATATATACTGCAAAAGTAGGGGTCGGTACCGTATATCGTACTGAAACTGTCATACCGTATACCGTACCATAAATTCCGGTATACCGTGAATTACGGCATACCAAATTTTGGTACGGCATACCGTCATACCGAAATTATATAATATTATAAATAATTTTTATATTATAAATATTTATTAATACTATAAATATTACACATACCGTATGGTAAGAGAATACAGTATATACCATATTATCGGTATATATCATTTACCGTTTTATCGGTATATACCATATTTTTCAATATATACCGTAAAATGCGGTATATACCGAATTTTCGTTATACCGCGGTATACTGAAATTCATACTGTTACCATACCGTAACCTTCCGGCACGGTATCATACCTTACCGAAATATACGGTATACCAAAATTTCGGTATTTTCGGTATTTTTTCGGTATGATAAGTTTAATATATCGGTATTTCTGTATTTTTCCCCACCCCTGTACAAAAGTAGACAATTAATTTTACTATTTTTACTTGTAATTGTTGTATGCAGCTAAAAGTCGAAAAAGTACCGAATTTGCATTGAAAATGAGGTAAAATTAGAAGTATGATATTATTTTGAGTCTTGAAATATAACATTTGCTAGGAGACAAGACCAAAAGTAAATATTTAAACATTTTCGTTAATTGGCTTTATATATATATATTTTAAGTGCATGAATTGTTCCTAATAAATAGTTAAAAGCTCGCGAACAATAACTTTTTAATTAATTAATGATCAGGAAACTAAAAAAAAAAATAGGAAACAATATTTTGAATAGATATGATACTTCTGTGTCACTTTAATTTGTCCATGTATGCATCATAATTTATTTATTGAACTAAATTGGTATATACTTAGACAACCAGCAAAGTCTTCATTAGTAAAAGATTGATTAAAGAAAATTATCATGTTCTGCAAAAGCTCGGTTGTACTTGCCTTTATATTCTCTCAGCAACACTAAGACCATCATGTCTTCCACCAATTATAAATCGAAATACGTTTTGAATTATTCTAATTAATCAAGATTATCGCTTTTTAATTAATATTATCGATGTAAGGTAGACAACTAAACACTAAGGAAGTTATGTGGTCCAAATTAGTTACAAAATGTGGAAACAAAAGTTAGGTGCACAAAAGGAAAAGTGCAATAAAAAAATTCATTCAATAAATTGATCTGTCCCACGTGTCACTAATTTCTAGCTCACAATTATGTGTTCTAGTAAAAAATTTGTAATAGTAAAATTATCTTTTTTTACCGAAATTTCGATATTTTTTCAGTCCATACTTTGTTAGTCATCTGTATATCATCATAATCTTAAGTAAGAGTATTAAATTTCATTTTGTAGAAGAAAAAAAATAGTTTATTAGAATTAGGTCGTATATCATCCTTTGAAAATTGGATATGATGGAAATTTTTATGAATATATATAAGGGCAAATTGCCGGAAAAATCATGAAATTCGGTCAAATTCTGGTCAATCCCGCAAGTTTGAAATCAGCCGCTAATATCATGACTTTGACAATTTTCGCAATTGTCCCATGACATTTGATTTGGGGAGAAATTGTTGCTGATGTGGTCGACAAAGAATCTTACGTGGAGAAAACGTCTGGTAACTAAATCAGCCATGTTTGCACCAATTAGTCAGCCATGTCGTTAATTTTAAGATATGTATACGACACGTCAATAATTTAAGACACGTAGGAATTAGGATACCAAATTTTTTCATCGTGGGACAATTACGAAAAATCTCAAAATCATGATATTAGCGGCTGATTTTCAAACTTGCAGGAATGACCAGAATTTGACCAAATTTGATGATTTTTATGGCTATTTGCCCTAAATTAAATTACTGAAAGTATAGATAAATTCGAATATTAAGCCTTTAATTAAAGGTTTGACATATCTACGTGTATTTATTTTTAAACTACTTTATGCTCAGCTCAACGTTTTGAAACTCAGACTTTATGACAGGACCCAAACTTAATAAAAGAGATAAAGCAGTTTGAATCCAATAATTTTTAGGAAACTTACATGATATTTCTTCTATATCACTGAAGCAATTGACAGGCGCAGCTCCAATTATATATGAGTTTTGTGATGCGTAAATTTTTATTTTTTATTTTCAGACGAAGATGTATCTAAAAATTTAAGAGATATTTGGAAATGAAATTTTATTTCACTTCTGATAATTTTGTATTTTAATCTATTCGTCAAATTCAGAATATAAATCGATTATTGTGCGCAACTAACAAATAGCAGTTGCAGTATATAAAAATAGTACGTACGCTGTCAACATTAACAAGTCCTAAAGCTCAATTTAGCACTCCCTGTCTATATTTATTATTGCTTCATTTTCATGCCATAGGTAATTTCGACATACGTAACTTATTTATTTTTAAAAAGATAAAAAGTAATTATTTCAAGTGATGGCACAAATAGAAATGATATAAATGATGCTTACAAATATGTTTGAGATAGAACTCACGATTCTTGTTTTTTTTTATAAGGAAACATGATGTTGTTGGATTGTAGTATAGATATAGGCAGCCCATTGAAATGATGATTTGTAATTAACAGACCTACTTTGATCTATAATTATCAGAAAGTACTGTGTAAGTCTTCACCTTCCCATTCCAAGACAGGTAGAAATTTAAATGAGTTGGGATATGATGTACATGTTTCTTAAGTGAGTGATACCCCACTTTCACCCACACTTTTTAAGTCTTTCTTGCCATCCCACATAATTTTGTTCCTCATTTTCCAGTACTATATGCTATCAATTCTTGCCCATCAAATTTATGAATTCGGTCACCACGATCCTATCACTATTCATGCACTGCCCAAATGTCAATAATATTTATTAATTTTCCCGTTGATTAGGCAGTGAATTTATTTTTATATTTATAGTTCATCATTCAATGTTGCATGTCTCTAGAAGAGGAAAAAGTGAAAAGACTTGCCCATACACAGAATAATTATACTCGTTCAGTAGCTAGCGTCTATCTCAGTTGAAATTCAACATAAAATCACATTATATCGTGATTTATAATCACTTTACATAATTTTTATTAACTTTATTTAATTAAATTAAATTAGTGTTGCAATTCAAATGAAAAATGAAGCGAAACAAAACAAAATTTGGAAAATTTATTGGGAGTAGTTCAAGATAATTGAAATTTATATTTTAAATTTTATTTAATTTTATATTATTAATTAAAGTTGTTTCTTTAATTTTTTTACAGGAAAAAACTAATTTCGAGGGTTTTCCTGAAGCCACAGTAAAGTCACTGTGGGTTAAAAAATGTCGAGTTAGAAACGGCGATTACATCAATAAAATGAAGAAACCCCTTCACTTCACACACTAGATGTGGGAGCTTTACACAATTAGTTGGAAGAAGCCTGAAGTTGTAGAATCTTCCACGAAGTGTTCGTCTAAGCGCAAACAAGGACATGAGAAGGGCCCCGCCACTGTGTGTGGCAAGTCTATTTCGTTCGTCGAAACAACAGAAAAAATGGTAAGATATATATATATATATATATATATATAATTTATTTTCTTTTATTATTATTTTAATTCTTGTTTCTGACTTTTTTTTTCAGGCAAAAGATAATGTAGGAAAGCGCCCCGCTTTTTGGATGTCTTCCAAATGACTCACAAGTTTACGAAAAAGGTCGATTCTCAAGGATTGATGTGTTCCTAGCAGGCGATGCAAATTGAGGTAAATATCGACTTTCAATTTAAATTCATTACTAAGTTTTTATTTAAATAATGTAATATTATTTTCCAAATAAACAAGTAATGAAAGCCGCAGAAGAAAGACAGGCTGAGGGAGAAGAGAACTCCGACCTCGATGCCATTTTCCTCCAGGTGGCCGGAAAGGTGAAGAAGAGAAGACAAATTACTGGAGTGGGACAAGCGACGAGCCTCTTCTTTTCAGATGTTACAGGGTCGTCCAGCCCAGATGCCCAATTTCCCGTAATCGGCCCTAGCAAGGTCGATAAGGTAGTCGAGCGACGGGTTCAGGCAGTCCGCGCCCAGTTTGAGTCCGGGATTGAGTCTCTCAAGAAGAGAATGGAAGAATTAGATATACGCGATGCAGTGGCCGATAAGAGAGCATTGAAGATGGCTGAGCAGATGAATCAGTTCTTCCAACAAATGGAAAAAAAAATGGATATTAGCATTCAAACTATTATGATTGTAAAAAAATTATTTTAAGTAATTTTAAATATTATCGAATTTTATTTTAAATGTGTATTTCATTCTTAATTTTAATTTTATACATTTCTAAATAAATAAATAAATTAGTAAAAGTTACCAAGCACATAAAGATTTAGGCATATGCCAATTATCGACAACTGCCGAGCACCAAGTGCTCGGTACGTTTGAAAATCCGGCCGGGTTCCTCGTGGTGCAACATTGTACCTGGCCGGGTAACGTGTAAAATATGGGATGGATTCCAGAAACATGGATTCGGTCGGATGGATTAGTGCAATTATGTCCACCCGGCCGGGTGACCTTGACGGATTCTAAGGAGTTGGACCTGCCAGGTGCAACATTGCACTTCATCAAACTCGGTTGGGTCGCTTTACCGAACATATATGTGGTCGGTATATTTATTATACTCATGCTCCATTACCGAGCACTGGCTTGCTCGGAAACCAACCACTAGTCATCGGCCCAATGTTGTCGAGCACGTCAAAGTGCTCGGTAATTGACGTGTCATGTCGTCTGTAGTTTATCGTATGGTACCAAGCACTTGTTAGTGCTCGGTAGTTGAATGGCTCGGTGCTCGATATGTGGTCGGTAATTTAGCGACGAGCCTTACACCGAGCACTAGCGGTGCTCAGAAGGTGCTTGGTAATTTCTTGTTACCGAGCACTTTGGACATTCTAGCAAGCAATATTGTGCTCAATAATCGACGTTTTTTGTAGTGTTCATTAGAGTAAAACCTTAATCTGGATTGCATGTCGATGCATTTTTATCTTTGGATATTAAAATTATGAGTAAATATATATGATCTCGAACGCTGCAGTTGAAATGGAAATTTGATTTCATTTCATAAAATTTCACAAAAAAATTTGTTATGAAATTGAAAATTTTAGAAAAATAAGAAGAAGATAATATAAATTTGATGTAGGGTATCATAGGAGATCGATACATCGCATTTGTTGTTAATTATGGTATATATTTTGTACAAGTTTCTTAAATTGACAGATAATAATGATTTAATTAAGTCACATCTTTTATATGAACATTATTTAATCTGAACATTGTAAGAGTTCTAAGCATTATCATGTCTCGAGTTTAAAATATTACATTTGACTTTTGTGCGTCACACATCTGAGTATCATCTTATCTGAAGTTTGAAATATCACAATTGATTTATGAGCATCAACATCTAAAGTTTGTAAGTGCATCACTGACTTTTGAGCATCATCTCTTCTAGAGCTTTAAAGATCAAAATTGATATATGAGAATCATCTCATTCTAAAGCTTGTAGACCATAACTGGTTAATGAGAATCATCTCGCCTCGAGTTTAAAATCGAACAAACTATTAAGTCTAATAAAGTCTCACAAATTCTTATATAGATATTTATATTATATAGGTTTTCATTTGGTAAAATCTCTTAAAAAGCAAATAATAAATTATAAAATTAATAAAATAAAAGAATAAAATAAGAAACAAATAATCTGTTGTTCAAACGTATGGACTTCTATTATTTGACAACTAATTATTTGTCAAAATATTATTAACTAAATTAAATTTAATTAAATTTCTAAAAGAAATATAATTATATATTTGACTAATTAATTAAATAATTGGCCGAATTAAATTCATTATATAGGCTTTAGTCATGGACTCATGGTGGGATACTATATATTTTTTAATTTACTGTAGACTTCTAATATATGAAAAAACTAATTATTGGCCAAAGTATTATTATCTATAAATTATAATTTTAATAAAAAAATGTAATTATCTATTTGACAATAATTAATTAATTGGCCAAATTAAATTCATAGTACGAAATATATGTGGGATGACATACCATACATGACTATTTATATAGGTTATACTCAATGTGGCCAAATTAATTTGGGATAGAAATTGTGAGGAAAATATGTAGGAATAAAATATAATATAAATTAAAGTTTTTCTTTGCCAATATATTACTATCACTCAAGTTAATGTTAGAAAATTGAGTCAGTCAATTTAGCATCAAAATGACAACAACCCAAATTTTGTATCAACGTGCCACCAAAAAACTTCACATGATATTAAACCACACTTTTATATCCCAAAATTATTTCCGTTACTTGCACGAGTATTAAGTTAAATTGTTTCAAATTAATAATTCCAAACCATTTCGGAAGATACTACCGAATGACGATTATATCATTATATCTTGGCAAAGATGAATTATTTATCTCAGCAGGTAGACTAATCGACGCGCCTTACAGGTGCACGTCGGGCACGCGCCAACATGATCGGTCCGTAGGTGCGAAGGTGGCGCACGGTACGTGGCCCGGCACCACTGCAATGCCGCCCCGGCCTGAAAGAATATATGTTGTGGGTACCCTAACGGCGCTAGCGTGTGTTTAGAGGCAAGGAATTGAAAAATGAAGAGAGCAAATGCCCACTGCACCAGCTGAGCTAGAAAGCGAGCTGTGGGGCCCGTTTTACGGCCCGAAGCTCCAAAACAAACTTCATAGACCTCCGCGGGGCCCATTTTCCTCCCGGACGGAATAACATTTCCCAATTTTCTTTTTCTTCTCTTTACATGTTCTCTTCAGTGAGAGTCCAATTTTTTATTTGTTCGCGAGTCAAAACCAGCCCGGCGCGTGCGTTTTGACTTGCTAGTTTGTCACGTTTCTCACGCGCAGGGCTTCTCGGACATTTTCAGCGAAAACTTTGTTGGATCTAATCTTGGGTTACACCTACGTGGCGCGCACCTGCCATTGACGGCGCGTGACTCGTATGCTCCGCCAGTGCAGGTGTGGGGCCTTATCTTTCCTTCAATTTGTCACGTCATTTTGGTCCACTAAATATAATAATTTTCAAAATGCATTGCTCCATTCCTTCAAAAGTAGATCCACGCATTAACCAATGATTACTAGTATAAGCTCATTTGTGTATTGGTAAGCTCTTGTATACATAGAAAAAGTAGTGTTATCTTGTTAATATCACTTTTTTATATACTGTTATTGGATCACGAGCAATTTATAATATGGATGTCTAAAAATATCTATCCAGACCATCGTTATAATATTTGGGAAGAATTTGATCTGACGCGATTAGATTTTGTGCATGAAAAGTTTTCTTGGCACGCATCGTCTTCCTGTGTCTTACAGCATTCACACTATTTCTCAAACTCAATGATAACAAATGTCAAGCGTGTAGCATTCACATGCCCAATTGACTTCTTAAGTCACAAGAGAAATAACTCCAGACAACATATCAAATTTCCAACCCCACCCTTCTCAATCCCAGTCGATTTAGTCGTCTTATCACATGTCCTCTCTCCCATTTTTCACATGGTTTGAGTACTGGATTTGAACTTTCATAATCTTGAATTGACTTGAGCACAAACCAATTTCCAATAATTTAACATTTTTCTACTCATTTGATGAAATTTAATCTACCTTTTCTTTTACTAGTGGAAGAAGACTGATGAGATTTGATCCTTAGACATCTTTATAATGAATTGAATATATCTAAGTATATTTTCCAATGAAAGATATATTCACTTCATTAGTTTGTAAAATTAATGATATTAATTATAATTTTTGATATATTAATATCAAAATAATTGTATAAACAAAATAAATAATATTGATATGGACTAATTGAGAGTGGTGTTCACAAATGATGTTCATATAATGTATGTAACATAACATTTATTTTGATCCCTAGAAAACTATGTAATGAATTTAATATATCTTTCAATGGAAGAGAGTGAATTAAAAACCAAACTAATGGTGTATATATATATACATACTATGTAGAGAAATGTTATGTTACATATATTATATGAACATCATCTGCAAGTACTGCTCTCATTTAGTCCA
The DNA here is from genome assembly GCA_034509125.1 of Monilaria moniliformis. Classification (NCBI taxonomy): domain Eukaryota; kingdom Viridiplantae; phylum Streptophyta; class Magnoliopsida; order Caryophyllales; family Aizoaceae; genus Monilaria; species Monilaria moniliformis. Next base: position 4,017 of record JAYDZE010302717.1, on the reverse strand, counting down.
GATCAATACTATTTGTTTTGTTTTATGCATTTATTTTTATATTAATACCACAAAAATTGTTATTGATATTGTTAACTTTACAACTGTATGAAAATCAAATGACAATTTATTTATATTTTCTATAACTCCAAATAAATGAATAGAACAAATCAAGTTTTGATTTTTTATATAATTTATAAAATTAATAATGTCAATAACAATTTTTAAGCTATAAAAATAAAACTAATTGAATAATACAAAAAAATTAACACTAACATAGACTAAACAATAGTCTCATACTATTTATACATGTGTTATTATAAAAATCACATAAAATATAATATTTTTAGCCTTTAGATCACAAGTGAATTCATCACTTTACTAAATGAATTTATGATTCAAAGAATCAGAATTCTAATATCATATATAGCAAAAATTCATTTTTTAAAAAAATCATAATTTTTCATATTAAACTAATATCATTTCATAAAAAATTATTTTTCACTTGTACTCACTTAATCAACTCCATGCATATAAAACTGGAATATGAAAAGGAAAAGTTAAAATCTAAGAATTTAACATAGATAACTGAATATTTAAAATAAACTATGATTATGTAATATTTAAATTATTCAAGAACCCAAACTTTTTAAAGCAAGTGTAACATACAGATCAGTAACAACTCCCGTTGTTTGTGGCAATATAAGTAAACGTTGAAACATAAAATTTTAAATTGAATTTCTATCCACGCATAAAATAAAAGAAATACCTACAAACCGCCTTCTTAAATGCCCTCAAAAAGCCTTGTTACAAAACTTAAATTCATTCATTAGTTCAGCAACACTCTTATATTCGAATTTCAAACATCTAAGAGGTCAACCATAAACAAGATTTAAACTTAACTGGCAAAAGCAGAAATACAGCAACAGTAGAGATCATCTAAGAGTCAGCAATGGTTACTTCGACTTCTACACCAGGTTCAATGGTGATTGAAGTAATCTGCTTCACAACATCTGGTGAGCTGAAAAGGTCGATCACTCGCTTGTGCACACGCAGCTCAAACCTATCGAATGTGTTTGTTCCTAAAGAGTAAATTCAACAAAATGTAAATATTTCAAACACATAAACAGCATCAAGATTATGTGAACAGATCAGGTAATTAAAAGTACTCAGAGGGAAACTAAATAAGAACTCAAGATGCAGATCATAATAAGGTATGTAAATAGAAACAATTTTAGCACGAAGACACAACATAGATTAAACCAAGACCTCTGCCACCAATAAAAGATATCATGAAAAAATCATTCTTGCATCTTACAAGGATATTCAATAATATTTTCACAGAATATTTACAAAAAATCTGTTTTTACAAACCACACAAACTTTCATAAGATACATGAACAAGAAATCAATAAACATTAGTTTGAATTAAGAAACATTACGAGATAATAGTTGAGACAGCTTCACATAAGCAACATAATTTCAAGGGAAAAATGATACAATATAATCTCTACAGTTTATTAGGATCCCTACCTTCACCGCAGGGAGACTTCCTAGTGGTGATTTTGAGAACCTTGGTAGGCATTCTGACTGGTCCCTTGACTCTCAGCCTTTTGTCCTTAGCACCACGCACGAGGTCAGCACAAACTGTTAACAGAAACTTCAGGTCAACAGTGCCTCAATCTTATAGAAACAATACACAGAATGAAAAAAAGGTAAAGCATCATAACTCAGAGCACAGCCATGATTCATGAATAGCTCCGTTGGACATAAATCAACTTGTTAAAAAGTAACAAGAATTCCCTATTTCAGAATTGGTGCATCGTAACTCACACAGCATATACATAATCGATGAACGGCTCAAACAGACTAAAAATCATCCCATTAAACATTACCAAGAAATCCCCAGCCAATAATGGTTGATGAGTATCAACCAAGCAAACAGTAACAATCAATCTGAACCTTCAATTGAAAAAAGAATACAAAAAACAAAGATCTTAACACATTCAAATAATCATATCAATCAATTTGAAGTAAACGAACAGAAACTTTCTGAATATTGGAGCTGGTAAAATTATGAAAATTACTTATTTCACTAATACGACTCATATGGCATCGGCACATTAGAAGAATATATGAAGCTCACTGTCACTTCAATATAAGCTCTTTAAAATAACTTATATGATTAAGCTCCTTAAAGTGGTTGGCAATCATTGTTTAGAAGAAATTGCTCCAAAACACTTGTAAGCTCGTTTCAAAACTAAGGGCACTCAAACTTCATATGACCTTTATCAAAATAGTAAAATTATTATTCAATGATGCAACTGGACTATAATGCTAGACTACTTCACAAAATCGTTTACAACGCACCAAACGGCACTATTTACGACAAGGCGCTTAGTAGAATTATGGTAGGCAGGTATGGTAATTCTGCATTTTATGCGACAACCAAAATAAATTTCTCTTCAAACATATAAAAATCAGGAACATCTTACCCGAGAAAATCCAGAGCTTACATCGAGCAATTGAATAATGAAAACCAATAAAATAAATAAATAAAGAGTGTACCTTTTTCGAGATTTTTGACATTCTTGGAAGACAGAGTGATGCGGATCTTGTGAATCTGCTCTTGGGGCTCCTCTAACCCAGGCTTCGTCGGCTTCATTGTTGCGAACGACATTGTTTAGTCTGCCCCGAACATACACAGAGAACAGTACAGTCAATCAATCAGAAAACGTACATTCAGATTCGCGTAATTAATTTCAAATGAGTAGACGATCATGAAATATTATTTTAGCAAGCGAATTTACCGGTGGCGGGCGCGGCGGCAGAGCTGAGAAAACTGAGCGGAGTTCGACGAATAAGAGTGCAGCTGATATGTAATTGAGTTTTAAACCTAGCAACAAAACTAGGGTTTATATTTCTTGTTTGGGCTATTTGCATTTGCGTACCCTGCATTTTGGATTATTTATAAAACACACCCAATAATTTATTTATTTATTTTCAAATTCTTATTTATTTATTTATTTTTTGAAAGGGGGATTCACAAAAGTTAATACTAATTGGTAGTAAGAAATACAAACGCACATTAATATTAATAACCCAAAACTGTATTCTAAGTTTTATTTTGTATTTTAAACTTCCTCCCATCCCACTTTCTGCATTCCTGAAAAATGAAGTAAAAAGAAATCATTATATCACTCTAAATTCAAATATACGATTCTGATAATTGAGATGAAAAATTAGATTTCCATGTCAACCTATGCAGTTGTGAAGTAGCAAATTGAGCGAATTCACGATCAACTAATCCTTATTCCACCAACTCAAAGAGTTGGGCAAATTTCTTGATTTAGGAGATTATATATTGAAGGTTTTCAAAATGAGAATCTTTTTTTAATTATTATTACAGAATTTGGTAAGACGCAACGCATGAAATGTGTCTAGATGAAGACACATGCTTGAAATGCGTCTAAGTGAAGACGCATTCACGCAATGCGTCTTCCTTCATGGTGGACGCATTCCCTAAATGCATTTTACTAATGCGTCTTAAATAAACTCACACACATTCTGTGCATATTCTTCACCATTTGCTTTTGAAAGTTAGACGCAAGAAGATTGAGTTGTCCATTTTCTTCAGTTTCGTGTCTAATTTAACCAATGTATGATTTCTATGCTTTGTATAGTATTTTTATATGTATTTTTACAAGTTATTTACATTGTGATAATTGTTATATTTTGATTAGTTTGTATTTGTTTAAGTTAGTTAATTTTTTTATGAAACTAGGGTTTTGATAATTATAGATTTGTTGCATGATTATGTCGTTGTTCGTAAATTTATATTGGGTGGTAAGATAATTCAAATTTCTGGAGTTGGTATTGCTTATGATCCACCATATTCGAGAGAATATATTATATTGAATGGGAGTGTTTCATATGATAGGTTGCTTATTATAATTTGTGAAAAGATCGGTATAGAGATGGATCAGCATAGAATTCAGTGGCGGATTTAGGGGGGGCGGGAGGGGGCGGCCGACGCCC